>ML805735.1:95711-118721 GCA_009831015.1 Picea engelmannii
ATATATATATATACATATAGGAGGTAGAGAGAGGGAGATAGAAACTGAGTAATGAAAAGTCAGGTTTAGAGAGTTTGAAGAGATGACAGGAGAAAGGAGTCCTGGTTTGATAACTAGTTGTAATACTCTGCCATATGACCTAATTTTGTAAGTTGTTGAGTTGTAGAGAGTCAGAAGGGTAGATCTCGAGGGTTAGATCACATGCTGGGGACCATAGTGTGATATAGTATACCTCTTAATAGATCTCGACCCGACTGAGAAGGAGTTGTAAAGTGCACGGCATTGTAGTTTTGGAACTACCATAATAGAAGAGCTTGAGAGCCAAATATTTGTGGATGTAGCCTAGGGGGGTGAACCATGGTAAAACTTGTGTTATGTGATGAATGCTTATGTCTCTGTTACTATTTATGAGTAGATGTTACCCTGATGAATGCATAAGCTAATTACATTTCATGCATAATTGAGAATGACATTATATTTCTTTAATATGTTAAATATAACTCTCCATGCACACTTCACAGATCTCCACTCAATCTTAGACTGCAAACACCCGATTATTGCAATCACCCATTAAGATTATCTCAAGTGAGACTACACAGTGCACTCTATCCACTGTGTTTCCTTTTGGTTTACCAGGGGGGTCGATAGTTTTATAGGCTTTGTTGGAACCCCAGTGGACATGAACCTGGTTTAATCATGTTAAAACTATAATGCAGAGAAATCTAAACCAACAAATGGTTCTGTTGTCAGTTGTAACAATATAGGATTGAGTAGTGTTGATATTATGGTAGTTGTGGGAGGTATTTAGATCCACGTGTAAACTTGACGAGAATAGAATACTCCGGGAAGAAAGAGAAACCCTAATGAATTGTCTAATAACCCTAGAAGACTTGTCGGCTCAAGAAGATAATTTGTATTAGGTTATTAGCGTCCAAGAGAAGAAGTCGGCCAAAAGAAATAATAATATACTGAACAGACAGATACCCAGAATGATAAGTTGGCCCAGACAATTAGCTAGAATTACTATATATATAGGAGGCCAATCTTCATTCTAGCACGCAGTCTCAGAATCGCAGAGCAACACTTGTGCACACTGCAGTGCTCAGTTTTGTGCGCAGGTTTGGAGGAGAGTTGTTAGTGCAGCTGCTGCAACTAGCAATTACGTTTTGGCTTGGACTATCTCTTGGCTAGGGTTTGGACTATCTGATCATCTCTTGTTGGTGTTCTATCCTTGGGGAAAGGTGTGCTACCCTTGTTTGGATATCTAGCCTAGGGTTTTCTTCTGGAATGATTCTCTGTCAAGGTTAAGGTGCTCGAAGGGTGGCTTCGGCCTATGGTTGGGTGACAATAGTGATATTTTCAATGGTAAAATGAGCACATCCATTATATTCTAACAGGTTATGGGCCCACACCTCCTTCATTCAGTCTAACAACTGGAAGGAAACATAGCCGTCAGGATATTAAGCTCATTGAAGAACTGTCGCTAGGTTTTCTAGCAGGAACAATCACCAAAGCACTGCAGCTAGGGTTATTAGCAGGTGCAGTTGTAGAAATCCCAATCCTCTCATTGAGGCACCTTAAGTGAAGGGATTGAACTAATTTCTAGATAGATCAGAGAACCCTAGCCTAACGTATCTCCTGATACTCTCAGCAAGTCAAGACGTCAAGTTTGAGTTTTTGGTCAAATCTAGGGTTTGACCAAGTCAAAGCAACCATGACTTACTCCATGAAGTCAGAAAATAAGTTAGATGGAGCTTCTAACTTCAGAGCATGGAAAACAAGGATTGACCTCATCCTTGCCAATAATAAAGTGCTGGATATCGTGAAAGGAAAGATCGTGAAACCAGAATTTGAAGAAGGAAAAGAGAAGGAACTGTAGAACGTTCAGTTATGGAGAAGTTCAGAGACAGTGACATCAATGCTATGAGTATCATAGTGGAATCTATAAAAGATCACTTGATACCCTACATATCCCATCTTGACTCATCAAAGAATATGTATGATGCCATAACAAACCTCTTCTCAGTCAGAAACATTGGACAAATAATGAGTCTGAAGAATGAGCTCCGTGACATGAAGATGAATGATGATGACATCATAACATCATACTTTCTAAGGATATCCTATTTAAGAGATCAACTACAAGCTATTGAAGAGATAATTTTAGAGAAGGAATTGGTAAACATAGTACTCAATGGTCCTCTCAAGACGTGGGATTCATTTTCCGCAAGTATGAACACAAGGAAGGATTATCAAACATTTGAAGAACTTTGGACTTGCTGTGCTCAAGAAGAATCAAGGATCAATGAAAAAGAGAAACCCCAAAAGAAGTACGATGATCAAGCCTTCACAGCAAGATTCAATAATTTCAGGAACAAAAGGAAGTTTGGTTCAAGGAGGAAGACAAATCATGAGAAAGATATTTCAGAAATACAATGCTTCAACTGTCGAAAGTATGGTCACTACAAAGATCATTGTCCCGGGATAAAGAAAAGGAAGGAGAAACAAGAAGCATCAGTTGTCGAAGAAAAGGAACCTTCAAAGAAGACTAAGCAGGATGAAAGAGATTTCTTCCTCTGAAGGTAACAATACTCTTCTTAGTTCTTGTACATATATTGTTTGCATAGTCTATGTACATATCTTGTATATCTATCTCCTAGAAGATAATATGTTTCAAGAAAAACTATTCCTATGGAAGAACAACAAAGATAAGGATTGAAAGGATGAAATACATCGAACAAATTATGTGGAAGCTATTACAAGATAAGTTGAAATCAGAATCAATCATGAAGAGACTTAGAAGAAGCAAAGACAAAAAGAAGTCAGGAATCAAGAGGAAATTTGAGAAAGACTTATGACATTTTGTAGAAGTCAATAAAATGGAAGCATGGACTCTGTTAGATAGAGAGAGTCAATTATATATTGCAGAAGACAATAAAGATGCAGATGGAAGCATGGACTTTGTTAGATGGAGGGAGCCGATTATATGCACTCATACATGAAGCAAGGATTAGGAGGGAGTTAATCCTATGATCCATTGAAGATGATGAAGCATATATATCCATGGTAGCAGCCATAAAAGACAATACATGTTCAATTCAAACTCATAAGAAGTCTTCTTCGAAGAGAAGCCTTGAAGTATCCCTGGTTGTCCATCCACATTCATGATCCTATGATGAAAGAAAGAAATGGAATCTTTAGGGCATGCATTCTATAAGAAACTCCATGGACCCAAGAGATAAAGAAAAACATTAGGAAGAACATGAAGATTCCAAGAAAGAAAGAGAGGCCAGAACAACCAATCATTGTATTAAGAATAACAAGATTACCAGCCTGATATGAACTCACTAAAAAGAAGTCAAGTAGAGGAACTGAAAGTTGTGGTGAAGAACAATGTATGTATGCAAGCATTGCAAGATCCAGAACTAGGGGTTCTCCTAGATGGAGGGAGAAGACTATATGATGAGTACCTGTTCCAGTTAACCAGACATATCTCTACATGAGTCACTATATCATCCGCAAAATCCATGGGTTGGAGTTCTACATCATATGAATGCAAATACTTCTCTCTAGAGCAATTGAATAAAGAGCATATGAAGAGAAACCTCAAGACTTTGAGGCATACAAGAAAGAGACCTTTGTATGCAGATGGAAGAAGATAACTAGGTAGAGAACCTCCAGTGCACAGTAGAAGCATGGTGAAGACTTTCTATAATAGAGATATTGTATCAAGATGATTACTTAGAAGATCAAATCTCATGATGATAGAAGAAGTGCCACATGGATATGTTCCAATTTTCCAACAATGATATACTGTATTGATCAGAGCTACGTGAAGTCTTCAGAGAAAACCAGTGTTCCAGACCGAAGTATATTTGAAATCAAGCATTACATTATCCGTGATAAAGTCCAGAAAGGAGAAAGTGGTTCTCTGATACATATCTCCACAGATGAGAAGATAAGCAGACGTTTTGGTAAAGCATTATGTCCAAGATGAAAGAGCTTGCGTACTCAAGATGGAGCTCATGGAGACATCTTCCTTATTGAAAAAGGAAGAGATTACTCCCAGGTTGGGAGGGATCAATGATGTATTATTGATTGATGGACAATCATTTTTCAGTTCAAATAATGGTCGAGGATGAGCAGATTCTTTCAAGTTCGAAAGGTGGATTGAGATTTCTGATGGACAGACATTTTCCAGTTTGAAAAATGGTCTATATTGTTGATGTACCATAGACAATGACTTCCCATTGTGGTTAACATGGTGAGTGGCCTAGGGAAATATTTATTCTTGAGGGTTACTCAAGAATACTGGCCCGCCTCACCGGACAGAGATTTCTCATTATCGTTAACATGAGGAATGGTTTGTTTTGGAGGTTGGTACAGGACAATCTATTCCTCTTGTGGTTAACAGAGTAAATGGTCCAGACAGTCATTCCTTAGGGTGTATTCATTCTCTCTAGGTTGCACTTTGTTTAGTGCTGGAGGAATGGCCCGGGGTGGGGAATGGTCCAGGATCAACAATCAGCGATAGGCATACCTTAGGGCACATTCATTCTCTCCAAGTTACACTTTGTTTAGTGTTGGAGGAATGGCCCACAGTGAGGAATGGTCCAGGCTCAGAAATCAGAACAATCATTCTTCCTTGTTTGAGAAGAATAAGGAAGGTATCCCATCGTTGATGCTCTACTCCGAGGGAAAATATTCTTTCATATCTCACAGATGTGAGTGAAATATTGGCCAAGATGATTCAGTTTATATCATAACATTGTTTCTGTGCAGGTTGATATCAAATGATTGTTACAAATACCATATGACAGTAGATGTATACTACTGTGGTGGATGTGTTCCACTGTTTGTGAATATATGTTATTGATCAAGTACTTGTTTGCTACTTGGTGTGGTAGTGTACCATTGGATTGTAGTTATGTACTACTATGGATAGACACAATTGTGCTCTATTTTTGTTCTGATTTCCTTGAAGACTATCAACAATTTCGTAAATGATTATCAGCCAGATGGACGATTAAAGCAAAAAGATTTCCCAGATGGAAAATGGTTTAGAACAACTACTCCTCTAAGACGTATGTCTAGATTAGAAGAATGGCTCTTGTATCACTTTGTAGTGTGAGTGAATTATCCAGCGTCATTACTCATATGAAATATGGTTTCGAGAGATGATGTAGCTGATGACATTGATGGTGATGATGATGCTGATGATCTAGTCATGAGATAATCTAGACGACTATGTTGATGCTACTAGGTGAATGGTATGTTTTTGTGCTCAACACCATTACCTGTAATACCTCCCTAGCTAAGAGGGAGTGTTGATATTATGGTAGTTGCGGGAGGTATTTACCTCCACGTGTAAACCTGACGAGAATAGAATACTCTGGGAAGCAAGAGAAGCCCTAATGAATTGGCTAATAACCCTAGAAGACTTGTCGTCTCAAGAAGATAATTTGTATTAGGTTATTATCCTCCAAGAGAAGAAGTCAGCCAGAAGAAATAATAATATAATGAACAGACATATACCCAGAATGAGAAGTCGGCCTAGGAAGTTAGCCATAATTACTATAAATACAAGAGGCCAGTCTTCATTCTGGCAGGGAGTCTCAAAATCATAGAGCAACACTTGTGCACACTGCAGCACCCAGTTTTGTGTGCAGGTTTGGAGGAGAGTTGTCGGTGTAGCTGCTGCAACTAGCAGTTACATTTTGGCTTGGACTCTCTCTTGTCTAGGGTTTGGACTATCTGATCAGCTCTTATTGGTGCGTTATCCTTGGGGAAAGGTGCTCTACCCTTGTTTGGCTATCTAGCCTAGGGTTTGCTTCTGGAATGATTCTCTGTCAAGGTTAAGGTGCTCAGAGGGTGCTTCGGCCTATGGTTGGGTGACAATAGTGATATTGTCAATGGTAAAATGAGCACAACCATTATATTATAACAAGTAGATGGGATATGTTAAAAGAGGGTAAGATCTGGCAAAGTTAGGTCAAAAGAATACAAAATCGAACAACAAAAGGTGATAAGAAGGTACCACTAGAAGGGGATGTTGAGACCGTGGAATTATACAAAAGAAGAGATAGAATGCCGGTTGAAGACAAAGGAACTAGAGTTTGCACAGAAAGATAACATAAACTCTAGAATAACACTGCACAAATACCTGGAGAAGTACATGTTTACTGATTAGCATGAAGTCTTTTTCTATGATTTCTCACACTTATTGCAGGAGTGGATATTGAGGTTGAAGGATAAACATGCAAAAAACTAGATTCGACAGTTAGAGTGGACCCCATTTCATATTGAGCAGTTATAGCAGGTGAATAAAAAATTCACCCACGCAGTAGATTTTTGGCTTGATAGTATTGTAGCAAGATTTATAACAAAATTTGCAGTAGATACTGTGAAGTCATACAACAAAGAAGAGAAAGAGTTTCTACAAGGTCCTCAAGGAAGGCATATTAGATCATTGTATACTTATATTAAGTTATTTCTCTATAAAAAAGGTGTAATGGCAATGGATTTAGACAACTAAACTCTTTGCGTGCATGGGGGAAGGGGGGAATCACTGACAAAAAGAGGAGAAATGGAAGGAGAAGTGGATAAAGGAAAGAAGGAGGAAGCCTTGGAATCAATCATGATGGATGATGACCAAATCAGGAGGATCATGGTGACAGGTAGAAAGACTCACAGTGGAGTACCCTACCAATACAAGGTGAACAACAAGAAGTGAGTCGTAGCCAAGAGGGAGGGCTTGGAAAGTGATGAAGATGAGGTAGAGGATATCCGGTCTGTGGAGCAGATTAAGGAAATCCTGTGCGTGGCATATGAGAGGAAGATCAGAGGTCCAATAGAGGGAACCGAAGGCAACAATCCTATCCATATTAATTTTAGTGTGGAACCCATAAACCCATGTGCGACTAACACGCCAAAAATAACAACACCGTTTAGAAAACCGAATTTTGGGAGAAGGAAGACAACATGAAGTACATATACTCAAGTAACAAAAACTGGGGGATCTAGTTCAGGAAGCATTAGTCAATTATCTACACCTCTCAGAGGTATTAGCTCAAAATTTAGGATGGCAGGACATGATCCCACCATCAGGTTACCAAAATTCAAAGGAGAAGCATCAAAGGACCTGGAAAAACATTTGTTTATCTGTGAGAAGATTTGGGAAGAAAAACAGATCACAGACGAAGACACTAAACTTCCACATCTATCAATTACACTAAGGGATCTCACACTGGATTGGTATATGAGTTTATCCACAAACAATCCACCAAGGACAACTAGAACAATTACGAACATCAAGATATTGTTGATAAATGAGTTTCAGAAGCCAAGTTCAAAGGACCATTACATGAACGAGATGATACAAATTATACAGAAACCATGAGAATTTGTATGGGATATTGACCAGAAATTCAAGAGACTAAAAGGAAAGTTGAAATATCTTATGACAGATATGCAGCATAGACACATGTTTGTTAATTCACTACTACCACACTTTAAGTATCCACTGCGACAAAAAACGTTTCAGACATAGGAAGAGGCCCTGCAGGCCACTTTTCAATTGGAAGAAAACCAATATCAGAAGACGGATCCAGCCATTGAAGAGCCGAAGGAGGATCTGAAGACCTTAACATTCCAGCTAAACTAGAACAAAAGTAAGGACAAACAAGAAGTCATTTGGTGTACCACATGTAGGACAAAAGGACACCATAAGAACGAATGTCCAACATTCCCGCAGTATATAGCAGTAGAAATGCCAAATCTGTTACCAAAAGGAGGACTATGGTGCAAAATCTATAAGAAACAGGGTCACGATCCATATTAGTGCCCAATGATGCATAAATACTAGATAGTCCCAAAGATTTCATATTGCAACTTTTGCAAGTCAGTGGGCCATGATGACAAAGACTGTAGAACTATGGACTTGATGAGAGAGAGGACATCATATGCATATAAGGTGCGGGAAGAAACTATGACCGAGCAAGTTGCACCTCAGTTTAACCAAGTACCAACCCCATACAACATTGCACATCCCCAGTATAATACTATGCAGTAACCATATTGTATCTTGCATCCACAGTACAACACTGCGCAACCTCAGTACAATACCCTCACATTACAATCAAGTGCCTTAGTATAACGAGCTACGAGGATATTGAGCTGTATATGAAGGTGGAGAACGATCAAGAGGAGGCTTTGGAAGAGGTAGAGGACCAGTGGTATGTCACAATTGTCAACAACCAGGACACTATGCAAGGGAATGTCCACTTCCACCAATGAATTGTATGTATTGTCGCACATCAGATCATGACACGGAGGAATGTCCTATGTTATTATGAAATATATAGGAAAAGAGGAATTAGAACAATCATAATGTTCAATGGATTTCATAGGAAGCGAGGGACGATGGAAGAAACATCAACATAGTTACACACGGAGGAGTGAAAATAGGAAACAACACAGTCCGACAAGAGCCAGTACAACATCAGTGGGTGAAGAAGAATGTTGAACAAAGGAAGCATTTCGATGCATAGAACAAGAAGGAAACATTTAAGCAACCTGGACAAGAATTTTTTAAGACAGACACCGTGTCGACTTCAACCACGCAACACAACAAGGAAGTACCAAAGTACAATATGCCTCCATCATTGGATCATACAAAGGAAATTCAGCCTCTGGGACAAGTAAGTACAATCAAAGTATTTTTGCAATCATGTGTGAAAATATTAAATGATCCATCCTCTGTCAAAATATTGCAAAATATGTTAGAAATATGTAGCATAGAGACAGAAGGAAAACTAGAACAAAAAAAAATCAATCACCTACATACAAGGAGAAGAAGAAGTAGGGAGTTCAGGCTGAATGCCAACATTGGAGATTTCAACATGGGAGATATCATACTGGATATAGGATACGAAGTCAATGTATTACCTAAGAAGACATGGAAATGTATGGGAGAGCCCACATTAGGATATTCACCCATTCAATTGAAACTAGCAAACTAACAGAGAGTTCTATCGATTGGGAGACTCAAAGGAGTGAAAGTAGATCTAGATGGAGTGCGCACTAAAGATGACTTCGAAGTAATAGAGATAGTGGATGACACAACACCATATCCAACATTACTCAGCTTGGATTGGGAATTTGATAACCATGCCATAATCAACTTAAAAAGACGAAAAATGGCATTTGATTCGGGATAATATAGGGTCATTGTGCCATTAGACCCATCAGAAGGGAGAGGTTTGTAGAACCTACTTTCTTAGACTTGGAGGAAATCAACCAGTTGTACATGACAACTATGCGCGATGAGGATTACGTAAACCTAACTACAGATGGGATACTCAGTTGGTGGAGCATTACTTCATGTGTGATAGACTCAGATACAGGTTTAGAGAACTAGTAACAAAGTCTACATTAAGTGTCCACAAGAATATGCGTAAGAATAAACCTCACAGTAAGATGGGTAGGTATGGAGATAAGGGAACCACTCAGTTTCCATGGGTTAAATGATCTATAAGCATTCTTGACACGTTATGAAGATGAAGTGTTAGAATATCAGAGACTCTTAGCACTTGATACATCACTCAAATCCACACCTACAAGATGGTGGGGCACACACAAGGAAACAATCAAGGATTGGTATCAATGCAAGAAGTTACTGTGCATAAGGTTTGGCATAGAAAAGAGAAGCAACCAGCAGCAGAATTATGATGGAAATGGGGCACCAGCAGGACACTTGGAGAAGTGCAGAGCGTTGTGGAAAATGACACACCCAGAGGAATGGCCTCATCATTTCGTACACACTTTAGAGGGCATCCCACCAAAATGGTATATAGACCAGGAACTGTGCAGAGGAACTACGAGTTGGACAATACTATAATAGAAATTTACAGTCACTTTCTCATTCGAGAATGAGAACCCCAACATAGATGCAACACTTAAAAAAATAAGAGGGGTGATATTCATTAAGGAACCAGAATTCGAACTCATAACCGAGGAATAACAACAGAACAAACAGAAAGTGAAAGAACTATTGTCATGCTACCATGTGCAGGAAGAAATACCAGATGAAGACGATCTGTGCGATATTCAAATTGTGGAAGAAAAAGGTGAAAGAGAAGTGGAAGGTTCCCCTCTAGAATCATAAGTAATTGTTGTGCCAATCAAGGTGAATAAAGTCAACATTGGGACAGTTGAGAATCCAAAAATGGCCAACATTGGAGATTAATGGGATGAGAAAATAGTGGAAAGCATAACAGAGTTACTGCACGAGTACAACGACCTGTTTCCCACAACATTCATAGAGATGAAGGGAATAGCAGGAGAACTAGGTGAAATGAAGATACCTCTCAGAGCTGAGGCATGACCGATCAGACAACGTCCATACAGACTAAATCCGATATATAAGAAAAAAGTCAAAGATGAGATCAATAGGATGCTCGAAGATGACATCATACAACCTGTGGAAGAATCAGAATGGATAAGCCCAATAGTAGTTCTGGAGAAAAAATAAGGCGGGATAAGAATATGCATCGACTTAAGGAAGTTGAATGGTGCACGCCTACATGCCCTGTTCCCCACACCCTTCACGGATGAAGTGTTGGAGAACGTAGGAGGACAAGAAGTTTATTCATTCACCGATGGATTTTTAGGATATCATCAGATCAAGATGGCGTCGGAAGACAGCTACAACACCACTTTTGCTACGGAATGGGGATCCTACCAGTACACGGTCATGTCGCTCGGACTGAAGAATGCACCAACAATATTTTCTAGAGTAGTCATAGCTGCATTTAAGTAATTTATCCACCAGTTTCTATAGGTATACTTGGAATATTGGACAATCTATAGTCTGTTGAAAGACCATGTAGAGGTCTTATGGCTAATGTTAGAAATATGCAGGCAATTCTAGATATCATTAAATATGAAGAAGTGTATCTTTGGAACATTGTTTGGGATACTATTGGGCCATATAGTATGCAAGCAAGGTTTACTAGTAGATCCTGCAAAAATTGTAGTAATCATTAACCTACCGCCACCAAAAATAGTCTGTCAACAAAGAGCAACATTAGGGAAGACGAGATACTACAGTAAATTTATCAAAGGGTACACGTAGATGACCGTGCCAATGGAGAAACTGTTAAGGAAAGACACAAAGTTCCAGTGGAATGAGGATTGTCAACATGGTCTGGATACGCTGAAAGAGAAGATGGTAACAATGTTGATACTATTATTCCCAGACTCAGAGAAGACATTCCACGTACATGTAGATGCATTGGCCATAACACTTGGAGCTATTCTAGTGCAACCAGGACTAGGAGATTTGGATCATCCTATACCATTTTATAGCAAAAAATGTGAGAATCAGATAAGAACTTCAACACTACAGAGAGGGAAGGCCTAGCTATGGTCTATGCGTTGCAAAATTTCAGACATTACTTATTGGGAAAACATTTTAAAATTTTCACAGACCATTCAACACTCAAATACCTAGTCAACAAGCCAGTGTTGGGGGGGAGAATCTGTTGATGGCTACTGCTATTTCAAGAATTTGATTTTGGAGTAATAGTCAAGCCAAGGAATCCTAATGCAGGACTTAACCACCTATCAAGGGTCACGAATGGAGAGGAACCTACAAATTTAGAGGAAAACTTTCCAAACACACACTTATTTTCTGTTCAGATCGATGATGAATACTTTGCAGACATTATCCAATACTTGAGTACAAGGACTATGCCATAGGAATACAATACCACGCAGAAGAAAAACCCGGTAGTTTGGGTTGCAAAATATCATATGATTGCAGGACACTTATACAAAATGGGCGCAGATAGTATCTTGAGAAGATATGTGCTAGAACATGAAAGACCAAGGATTCTAGCAGAAGCCCATGAAGGAATAGCAGGAGGACATTACGCAAGAAAATATACCACGTAGAAGGTATTGTGCACATGATTATGGTGGTCAACCATTCACAGAGACTCAAAAGAGTAATTCCAGAGATGCGATGTATGTTAGAGAGATGGTAAACCAAATAGAAGGGACGAGATGCCCCTGCTACCACAGTTAACGTTGCAGGTGTTCGAAAAATGGGTAATATATTTTGTGGGACCAATTAACCCACCAAAAAAGAGGACAGGATAAAGGTACATTATCACCGTGAAAAAATACGTAACAATATGGGAAGAAACAATAATGGTCAAATATTGCAGCACAGAAACAAAAACACACTTTCTATTTGAGCAAGTGATCACTAGATTTGATTGCCAAAGAATTTTGATGAGCGACCAAGGCACTCACTTCATGAACAACACTATTAAGGCTATGACTGAAGAATTTCAAGTCCATCATCAAAAGAGTACACCATACCATCCACAAGCAAATGGAACAGTAGAAGACTTTAACAAAATCCTTGAAAATGCATTGATGGAGATCTGTAATGTTAATAGGGATGATTGCGACCTAAAAATACTAGCAGTATTGTGGGCATACAGGACCACATGCAAGAAGTTGATAAGACACATGCCATTCTAATTGGTATATGGAAAATAAATAGTGGTTCCATTAGAATTTCGGGTACCCAGTCTGCGTGTAGTAGAAATTACGAACATGATAGAACGAGGCACAATACAGGACAGGCTCAGTCAACTGATGATCATGGAGGAAGATAGGATCCTAGCAGGATTCCACCAAGAAGTTTAGAAAGAAAGGGACAAATCTTGGCACGACAGACATATCAAGAAGAAAACTTTCAAGACATGAGACATTGTGTTGATGTATGATAGTAAATCCATTCAACATCTGGGAAAGCTCAGGATGCACTGGTTAGGACCATACGAAGTACACACTATCACAAATGGAGGAGATGCACAACTGAATGAATTAGGAGGCATAGAACTCATGGGAATGATCAATGGGAGCCGACTGAAGTTGTACAACGACAGTCAACCACCCGTAACTTGTAAGACACCGTGCAATAAAAATTAAAAATAAATAAATTAATATATATATATATATATATATATATATAGTACATGATATAAAAAGGGAACAACAAAGGCATAGTGCACCAAAGCTATAATGAGCATGCGCCAAAATAATAAGGATCATGCACGCTTGACATTACGAGCCCGATAAAGACAAGGCCAATGGTTAGTTAAAAGAAAAAACAAGAGGGAAAGGAGGATACGGAAAAAGAAGTGCCAATTGACGGAGGTTATCAGAATTGAATGACGGAAATGACTGACGGGACGCTGGCTTAATTGCGCCAAATAGAGATGGAAAGGGAAATTAATGGTAAGTATGAAGGAACTGGTGGTGAAGGGATTGGAGAAGAAAGTGGTCGCAACCTACGAGAATAGCCCAAAGAACGTGCAGATGACCGAACTCACGGTGATAGAGAAGATTGATCAGATTGTGTAGACAATCGATCAATACCAACAGGAGATCAATAATCTCCAAGAGAATATCACACCTACTATTCAACCAGAGGTGAGGGAGCAAAGGAAACAGGAGGCAACAATGTAGATACAAGAGATAGAATGACAAGTCCATGTGACAGACGACTTGTTTGGGAAAGCAACACAGCTCTGGACGAAGCTAGAAGAGGATCAACAGGTCCAACACTGGGACCGGGAAGGAGAAAGGATAAGAACAACTATCCAGGACCTCAAGAAGAGGCAGAAAACAATTCCATTTATGGAGCATGTCAAAGGGGCACAAGACATGAAGAAGCTATAGGAAGAACTCATAACCGCATAGACACAGAAAAAGGAGTGCTGGGCTCAAATGGAACCAGTCCAAGAGTGAGCAACAGAGGTCATCACATAGGTAGAGGAAGCCAAAACATATATAGCAAAAACCTAGGAAAAATGTGCAAGGATGGTCAACGAAGGGATTGCAATGCGGATATTGGATGCACTCAAGGCAAAGACCTTGCAGGCCCAAACACAAGCAACGAAGCTCATGGAGAAGTTCCAAGTGATCAAAAGGGAGATCGATGAAGAACACAGGGGTTAGGTGGCCCGGGATGAGCCACATGTTAGTGTTAGGAGCTTGTTGGAAGCAGGCCAAAGTGGAAGGAAAGGATATTTTGCAGAAGAAAGGCATGCACGAGGAAAACGACAGCTGGAAGGAAGAGTAGCACGCAGGCATGCATGGAAGACCTAACGATGTTAGGGTTAGGGTTTTTGTAATAAATTGTAATGGATTATGAGCCAGAAATGTATATATATAGATACCTAGAAGGTCGAAATAGGGAGATAGAGGATGAGTAATGAAGAGTCGGGTTTAGAGAGTCTGAAGAGACGACATGAGGAAGGAGTCTCGGTTTGATAACTAGTTGTAATACTCTTGCATATGACCTAATTTTGTAATTTGTTGAGCTGTAGAGGGTCAGAAGGGTAGATATCGAGGTTTAGATCACATGATGGGGAGCCTGGTGTGATCTATTCTACCTCATAATAGATCTCGACCCGACTGAGAAAGAGTTGTAAAGCGCACGACGTTGTAGTTTTAGAAATGCCATAATAGAAGAGCTTGAGAGCCATATCTTTGTGGATGTAGCCCAGGGGGGGTGAACCATGGTAAAACCTATGTTATGTGATGAATGCTTGTGTCTCTTTTACTATTTATCAGTAGATGTTAGCCTGATGAATGCATAAGATAATTACATTACATGCATAATTGGGAATGACAATATATTGCTTTAATATGTTAAATATAACTCTTAGTGCATACTTCACAGATCTCCACTCAATCCTGCACTGCAAACACCTGATTATTGTAGTCACCCATTAAGACTATCTTGAGTGAGACTACGCAGTGTACTCTGTGCACTGCATTGTCTTCTGGTTTACCAGGGGGGTCGATAGTTTTATAGGCTTTGTTGGAACCCCAGTGGACATGAACCTAGGTCAATCATGTTAAAAGTATAACGTAGAGAAATCTAAACCAACACCTAGCTTGGGGATGACATTGTTGTTGAGAATTAGAAAAACATTGTCTACGGTTGGGTGGAACATACTTAGTCTACATCATTTTGGTGATTCATTTCATTAAATATAAGTGCTCTTTGTCATGGTTTCATTTACCTTTATATTTATTCTATTGTTTATTAATTATTATTTGTGAGATTCATGTTTATAATGCTTATGCTTGCTTGTTATTTCCATGTATGGAATTATATTCATTTCTTTTATGTTGTAGCATGAGTCTTGATCTCTACCTGTGAATATTTTGTGCATCTTTATTAATTAAAAAATTATCAGAATTAAAAATCAGTTCAGAAGCGAGTTTTGAAGTGGTGTGGCAATCCTGTGGATCTTTGCGTACATTACATATTAGTATTAGAGCTTCTGGTTCAACATCGGACTGGTATGGGATAGAATTTTGGAGAATTTGTCAAATTCATTATGGACAGATTTTGAGTTTCAGTGTTCAAAGTAGTCGAAGAAGTGATGTATGGCATCTATCTGCATTTCCAGAGTTGAATTCAGTTTTGGAAGTCAAATTTCTGTGAGTTTCATGACAACTCTATATTTTGTGGATTGACAGACCAAATTAATCCAACCTTGAAAATCGACGGTCAATATTCAATCATACAGTTCTGAGAAAGGAGTTCTCGATAGGACTTCAGGAAGGAAGTGTCGAAAGGATTAGGAGTTGGGCATGAGGTTTATTCTGATGACATGATCCCAAAAGAACGAGATTCGTTAGATCGATTGGGATCATTCTCAGCCATTAGATCTCGTAGAGATGTTCTTTCGGAAAAATGTTCTCATAAGATCTCATTCAAAAGAGTTTTAATGGTATCGAAAGGGAATATTCTTTGATAAACTCTAGTCGGAGCGGCTAATACTACCTAATATTTTGAACTCTGAGTGATAAGGTATCAAAAAGGAATATTCTTCAATACCTTCCTTTTCGGAGCAATGAAACTTCGTCGATCTTATGAAATACGAATGAAAATATATGACAGTATTGAAAGGGAATATTCTTCGATACCCTCTGATCGAAGTGGAAAATATTACCTAATATTTTGGACTCCGAGTGATAAGGTATTGAAAGGAAATATTCTTCAATACCCTTTGGTCAGAGCGACAAAGATTGCCTAATATTTTGAAGTCCGAGTGATGAGTTCCGACGATATCAAAAAGGAATATTCTCAGATACCCTCTTTTTGGAGTCCCATTTGAGCCCAATTCTTCAGCACTCCGAATGGGAACCTCTGATGGATGGTCCCAATCTATTATGATTTTAAGATCAATGTTTCAGATTGCCTCGTAGGAAAAGCTACTCCATAGTGTCAAAAACAAAAATTAGTTTAATATTAACGGGAGCATATTAAGTCATATTTGGATGAAACGTATCATTTTGTTTGCAGAGATGAGATCTATAAAAGTTCTAGAGAGGGTCATTTCCCATTTCTGCTTGGATTTGTCAAAAATGGTGAAATCGTGGTTTTTAAAGATCTAGGTACAAATCATTGGCAAAGGTCTAGATTAAGATGCAATTCATTGAAAGTGTCCAATAAGAAGACACTGAAAAGTAACCCATGAACGAACTAAATAAATCCTAAGGGGATTGGAAGGGGGATACTGAAATAGGCCAAAATCCACTATTTCGGACCACTTTTTTTTAGATTTTTTAGATTTTCGGAGGAAAAGTGATCCAAATCACAAAACTAAATTTTTTTATTGATTGAACATTTTATAGACTCATCAATAAAAACAACTTTACTATAGTTTAAATTTTTCAAAAGTGAACGTATTGAGAGATAGCCAATTTTGCCAAAAATTCGAAGTGTGGAAAAGAGGTGAAAAAGGGAAAAATGGTTATTTCCATATTGTTGTAGTTTTTGACTGGAGTATCAGATTGAAAATATCAAAGTTTTTATGAATTATTTGTCATTTGTATTATATACGACTCATATAAAAGTTTCTCTAGTTCCTAACATATTTTCTTCTGCAATTGACTGAAGTTGGCATTTTAATAAAATTTCACCAGTGGAGAAAATGTAGAAATGGAGGTGAAAGTGGGTCTTTTAGGAAGCCATAAATTTCATCTTAGAAATCGAATTGGGGAAAGAGTACAATCATTGGAAATATGATTATGAGGATAATTACCTAGAATTTTTATAATTTTGAGAATTGTGATATAAATATTCATAAAATGAGTAGAAAAAAGGACCTGTAACATTAATCGACAATTTGTTTTTTATGATATGCATATTTCTAACAAAAATGGTTGCTTCCACATTTTCTAGAATTAGGGGGTATAAACATATCATTTTAGTATAAGAATGCATATTCAAGAAATGGAAGAAGGAGAGGGAGCTTACAGGAAATGACAAGGTTAAGAAGGTAAATCTCCAAACTCATGGGAGACATTTTCAGAGCCTGAAAATGAAAGACAAAGAAAATTGTCACACCCATCAGAGGAATTGGTGAAAAGGTTGAGGAACTGATGATTTCACAAAGGTCTTGAGGTCACTCACCTTAATATTTGATGCCAAAGTTGCCACCATTGAAGAAATGAAGGATCTTGATTCATTAAGAATGGATGAATTGCATATGATCCCCACGACATATGAAATGAGGATGAAGAAATAAAATCCACCAAAGAGAGAAGTAGCCTGAACAAAGCTTCCAATCCAACAAAGAACAAAGAGAATGATTCAAGCGATAATTCCAACCATGAATCAAATGCAAAGGAAGAACATTTTGTTAGAACATTCAAAAAAGGATCTAGAAAAAACAAAGGCAAGATTCCCTTTAAATTGTTTAATTTTGGAAAAGTAGGACATTTTGTTGCTAAGTATCCATATGCAAAGGATGGAAGTAGTGATGATGAAGAAAACCATAATGTAAAGAAAGGGATAAAACATTATCAACACAAAAATAACCACAAATATATCAATAATGAAAATAAGAATAACTCTTCGAAGTAGAAGAAGAATGCCTACTCAAAAGGGGTTAGTGATCTATATGAAGAAAGCAATGAAAGTAGTTTCGATTGTGATAGACAAACAATTCTCTTTATGGAAGTCAAAACAAATGTTGATGAAGACAAAGGGATAGAAACGATAGACTCAAAAGAAGAGGAAAATTTCAAAATATATTGGGAAGTGGATATTGAATAAGAACTCATGTGTGCCTAAAGGAAAATAAAGAAGCTCGGGAAAAAGAATTTTAAGAAAAAAGAGCACCTGAAAAAATATGAAGAAAATGATCATGATTCAAAATACAAAATGTTTCTTTTTTATCTCTAGTGAAATCGACAACTGGGTCGGTATCGTACTCGTGTGACACAGGGTTGATTATGACTTCTACCACTATAACCTCCATGTGCCATATGTATTCCCCTTCCACAGGCATGGGTAAATCAGAGGGATTTGAAATTGAAACCTCATTGAACATAGCACTTCATATCACAACACTTGCCAATTGAGCTACCCTCGGGGGCTTCAAAGTACAAAATGATAGAAATCCTTGAAGAAACAAAAAAAGCTATCATGTCCCTAAACATTTAATTAGAAGAATCAAGAAGGATGGAACAAGTGGTGAGGATCGAGTTGAAGAAAAAGAAAAAAAAAATTCAAAAATCTAGAATATGAAATTGTTTCCTTAAGAAAGGAACTAGAGAAAACAACTATTTATATGAATAGAAGCTTGAAGTTTTAAAAGAGTGATGAAATATTAGAGGATATCATCAATTTTCAAAGTTATCCATTCATTAATATTGGTCTTGGATATGATATTGCTAATACCTCCCTACCTACACCTAGCCTTGCTACAACCATGGAAGTTTATTTGTTGTAGTGGAGTTTAGACTAGTTTGTGAGAAGAGCAACCTACTATTGATTTTATGTTTGTGTATTGTTTTAATTCTTAGTCATAGAAATTTTTTAGATATGAGTCATATAAATACCAACCTAGATGGATCTATTTATGATTAATCCTTAATTCCTATCACAAGAACTTATGGTCTCTGTGATCTTCTCTACATCTCGAGTGAGACCTTCCTTGACCCTGGTCAAGGATTGATGATATGGATTATTTTGAGAATTATATGAAGGAAGAAATATAAAAAGGAAATACACAGAGATATGGCACGATACACAATAATATAGTGAAACTGAGATTCTATTAATGACTTTCTAAAAAATACCAAGGACTATGAAATGTAAAAGAACACAAGCTAGCTAGAATGGTAGTAGCTTATCTTTGAGAAGAGATGTGTCGACTACGCTCATTTTAAATAAGTTAATTACAATTAGGATCCAAAGGCCTTTTTAACATAAAGCATAATTGAGAAAACCCTAAACATCCAAAACACTAAACATATTCACCTCGCCTACTAAGGTGCATTTGCACTGTGAAGTAAAGCACTCAATTGATATGACACCCTCTTCTCCTCTTCCTAACAGCCCTGTGTACATGTGTTCTCTTATGGAGAATGAAGAAATCAAATGCCAAATCCAAGAGCTAATTTTGAAGGGTCGCATCAGACCAAGATCCTCTCCTTGTGGGACCCCAATTGTTCTCGTACAAAAGAAGGATGAGACATGACACATTTGTATTGATTATAGATCCTTCAATAAGATCACAATCAAGAACCAATACCCAATAAAATGGATTGATGATCTTCTCGATCAAATCAAGGGAGCCAAGTTTTTTAGTAAGATTGATCTGAATTCGCGCTACCACTAGGTGTCTGTAGTACAAAATGAGAGATAAGTGACCAAAAAATGATCGAAATCCACATATAAATGACCACTTTTGATTTGGCGATCATTGGTGGCTAATTTTTGGTCTCTTATCATGCAACCAAAAATGTGGTCATATTTAGTTTGGTCATGTATAGCTTGTCTTGTGGTCATTAATTTGGTCATATATCTAGTCATTAATTGTGATAATTAATGAGAAATATAGTTGGTTATATCTCTGGTTACTTTATTGAATTATGTGTTAATTTTTTTTAGCTCTACATTTTTTTTTGGGTCATGTGCTTGCTTAACTCCTCACTTTTTTTATCCATTTTTTCTTTGAATTCATTGTGCTATCTCTAGTTTTTCTATTCTAAAATCAATATTGATATTTTTCCTTGTTAGCGGAGGAGTATTTTTTATCAATTTGAATTGGTATAGGTTGCTATTGTACACTCTAAGAAGTTTCCTACAATTTTTATAATTGATTGCAAAACACAATCGTAATTTTTCACAATTATAATTTTTCACAATTATATATGTCTTTAGAGAATTATACATATCTATATGAAATTGTACATAATCCTATGAAATTGTACGATCTAAATATCCTAGCATATTAATGAATCAACTCTGATACCAATAGAGCATTGGAGCATAAAAGCTCAAAAATATTTGATTTCCAAAATTAGATAAATATTAATGAGTATAAATATATAATATATGAATAATAAAATGATTACAATGATGAGGCGTTCCTAACATACTGATGGCTCAACTTCAATACCAATGGAGCATAAAAACTTAAAAAATATTTCATTTCCAAAATTGGATAAATATTAATGAGTATAAATGTATAATATATGAATAATAAAATGATTACATTGATGAGTCACCTCATGATGAATTTTTACATATAGTTATATTTTTATATGATACACTTTTAATAATTATATTAATAAGTTAAAATATCTAATTTAAATATAGTGTAAATATATATTATTATTTATGTTTATTTAATATACATAACATAGGACAAAGTAGCAACTTCCCACCACAAATTGTAATTGTAGATAACTCAAAAACTTGAGAGATCTTTTACGATGTTAGCTACATCAATTATGTCGCTATGATACTTCTATCCTAGAAAGTACACCAATATTTTTGGTTGAAACTAATAAGATGCATTCGATCAAATGCACACCAACCAATAAAAATTAGTATGTCAATCACACAAAATAACAAATATTTTAACAACCAAGTATCTAAACCATGCGATCAAATCTTTAGGTCATTAATCGACTATTATTAAAAGGATCTCCAAAGTACAGTGGAATGAATTTTTCTCTAGAATAGACTGTAAGTTTCTCTCCCATGGGGATTGTTGGTAATGCACATTTCCACTTATGCTAACACACATTTAGAAAATTCTCTTACATATTTATATAGAGAAAAATGATCTACCCAAAAAGAAAACCAATATCATCAAACCAACACTAAGGAATATGTAGTTACACATAGCCATGGGTATCTATGGCAACAAATGTGAGTATTCCACAATTAGCATATATGACAAATATCACCACGTGGCTCCCAAATTTACTCAGTTTCTGCAAATAGCACAACAATCGAAACCCTATCTAGCAATCAGTGAAAGCTTTCACAAACTGCAGCCACATGTAAGAGAAACATGATGAATGGTTTACACTAGAATCAACACCATGTCAAGGATTTCACGTCCAAGAGTAGCTCCATACCAACACACATGAATAAGTTCATCAAATAACTATGCACATCAGCAAGAAAACTACACACCATGTTGATGTAAAAATGTTGAGACTTTAACCTTGAATTCATAAGAAACCACAAAAAATTACCTTTAATCTCTTTCGTTTCTCACCACATGGTGCACAAGATCAAATGGATGGACAATAACACCACAGACAAACCATAACACAAAGTCACATACAAAACATAACACCACTCTGAAAGAAAAAAAAGACCTACTCTCACCTACACTAATGTGAGATGTATAGAGAAATGAGGAAAGCTTCCATGATAACAAACATCTCACATGAGAGAGTGAAATCGATATGAGATTCGATACTATTTTAACAAATAAGGGAAAATACATGTTCCTACATACCAAAACTAACTCAATTGTTCTTCAACAATGTAATAATACACAAATATTTGCATATATAACTATTTGAAGTTGTGTCTCAAAATAGACAAATTATCTCATCACACTAACAACTTGTTGAAAGAATATCTCAACCCAACACTAACTTAGAAGCCAAAATAGTTGAAGCCAATGTATCATATCCAAGTAGATCTAACAATCTCCTGAGATTAGAAGACATATATTAAAATAGAGATAAACTTTACATGAAAATGACTAATACAATAATAAACCATAATCCACTCATATGATCACAGGTAATTCTCTAAAACAACTATGAGTTAATAATTCTAACACAACATAATTAAATAAACATTGACGAAAGAAGATTTTTTCCACCAACAGGCAAGTTTCAAATCTAATGAATGTTTTTAATGAAGCTATTATCAACTTGAGGAAGGTAATGAAAACCCACTATGTCCTTCAAATTGAAAAGTGAAAAGAATATTCCATTAAAGATGGAGGTTCCGCTCACAATAATGGTTCAATCTTTTTAATCAAATATTCCTTAAAAGTGTTTTTTCAGATCGACCGAGTCAAACTTGGATTGACCGAGTTCCTTCAACGATTTTTTCCATATCGACAAAGTCAAACTTAGGGTTGACAGAGTTTGACTGAGTGTATGCAAGTTTGACTGGCGAATTTAACTCACCCCATGGCAGTTTATAAAACAATGTTAAATTGCAATTTCAGTCATTTTTTCGTCTTTTTCCAGCAATTTTCTTCTATGACGAATCCCTGCAGGTGACAAAGTGAAGTTAAACAGACCTAACAGAAGAGAAAGTAATGCCCCTAGTAATCCATCCAGAGCACCCATTGAAGATGTTGGACATCTAGGGCATCCAAAACAACAGGTTTTGCTCGATGGTTTACTCAATAAATTAAGCAACCCAAGACCTGGGAGAAACAATTTCTTAATTTTTTTTACTATTTACTATTCAATATTTATAAACGGATGCTTCTATAAATGGGATTACAGATACTTATAGATCCATGAAATATTGGACATCTTGTGCATTTTATGGAAAGAATATCAATGAAAAGTAGTTTTTTAATTCAAAATATGTATATATCTTTATCACTTTGTACTTTTCCATTTTTT
>ML805736.1:0-13638 GCA_009831015.1 Picea engelmannii
GAGCACTTCCATTAGATTCTAACAGGTTATGGGCCCACACCTCCTTCATTCAGTCTAAACACTGGAAGGGATCATAGCCATAAGGATACTAAGCTCATTGAATAACTGTCGCTAGGGTTTCTAGGAGGAGAAGTTACCAAAGGACTGTTGCTAGGGTTACTAGCAGGTGCAGTTTCATAAACTCTAACCCTCTCGTTGAGGCACCTTAAGTGAAAGGATTGACCTATTTTTTAGATATATTAGTGTGTCCTAGCCTAACGCATCTCCTGGTACTCTCAGCAAGCCAAGACGTCAAGTTTGAGTTTTTTGGTCAAATCTAGGGTTGACCAAGTCAAGGAAACCATGAATTACTCTATGAAGTCATAAAACAAGTTAGATGGGGATTCTAACTTCATAGTGTCGAAGACAAGGATTGAACTCATCCTTGCCAAGAATAAAGTGTTGGATATCGTGAAAGGAAATATCGTGGAACTAGAGTTTGAAGAAGGAAAAGAGAATGAACCATAGAACGTTGCAGTTATGGAGAAGTTAAAAGACAATGAAATCAATGCCATGAGTATCATATTGGACTCTATAAAATACCACTTGATACCCTACATCTCCCATCTTGACTCACCTAAGAAGATGCATGATGCCCTAAAAGACCTCCTCCCAGTCAGAAACATTGGACAAGTAATGAGTCTGAAGAATGAGCTCCGTGACATGAAGATGAGTGATGATGACAACATAACATCATACTTTGTGAGGATATATCATTTAAGAGATCAGATACAAGCTATTGAAGAGATCATCTCAGAGAAGGAACTAGTAAATATAGTACTCAACGGTCTTCCCAAGACATGGGATGCATTTTCCACAAGTATGAACACAAGGAAGGAGTATCCTACATTCAAAGAAATTTGGACTTGCTATGCACAAGAAGAATCAAGGATTAGTGAAAAAGAGAAACCTCAAAAGAAATACGATGATCAAGCCTTCACAATAAGATTCAAGAATATCAGGAACAAAAGGAATTTTGGTTCAAGGAAGAAGCCGAATCAAGAGAAAGATATGTCAGAAATACAATGCTTCAACTGTCGAAATTATGGCCACTACAAGAATCATTGTCCCAAGCTTAATAAAAGTAAGGAGACACACGAAGCATTAGTTTCTGAAGAAAAATAATCTTCAAAGAAGATTAAGCAGGATGAAACAAACTTCTTCTTCTAAGACAAGGTAAACAACACTCTTCATAGTTCTTGTACGTACCATGTTTTCTGTAAATATCTTGCATATCTATTTCTTAGAAGATAATATGTTCAAAGAGAAACTATACTTATGGAAGAACAACAAGATAAGAATTGATACAAGTCAGACAATACACATGAAACGATGAAGTACATCAACAACCCCTGGCAACAATTCATGTGGAAGTTATTATCAGAATCAATCTTGAAGAAAACTAGAAGAAGTAAAGACAGAAAGAAGTCAACAATCAAGAGGATATTGGAAAAGGATTTGTGACACTTTACAGAAGGCAATAAAGATGCAGACAAAAGTGTGGACTCTCCTAGATGGAGGGAGACAATTATATTATCAAAAGAAGAACATGCATTCATGCATGAAGCAAGGATTAGGAGGGAGATAATCCTAAATTATATGATCCATTGAATATGATGAAGTATCTATCCATGGTAGCAAGCATGAAAAGCAACATGTGTTCAGTGTGACTTCAGAAGAAGTCTTCTTCGAAAAGAAGCCTTAAAGTAATCCCTGGTTGTCCATCCACATCCATGATCCTATGATGAAAGAATGAAGTTGGAGCATGGAATCTATAGAAAACTCCATGAACTCAAGAGATAAAGAGAAACATGAGGAAGAAAATAAAGATTTCAAGAGAGAAAGAAAAGACAGAACAACCAGTCAGTGTATCGAGAATCACAAGGCTACCGGCCTTATATGAACTCGCTAAAATAAATCAAGAATATGAACTAAAAGTTGTGATGAAGAACATTGTATGGAAGACTTATGAATGAAAGCATTGCAAGATCCAGAACTAGAGGTTCTCCTATATGGAGGGAGAAGACTATGATGATTGCTTGCAAACCATACATACCTCTACATGAGCCAATATATCGTCCGAAATATCCATAGGTTGGAGTTTACATGTAGAGCAACCTCAAAGGCTTTGAGGTATACCAAAAATATTCCCTTGTATGAAGATGGAAGAAGATCTTGTATGGATTCAAACAACTTGGTGCAAAGCCTTCAATACACAACAAAAGCATGGTTAAATGATTTCTATAACAGAGATATTGTATCAAAATGGTTACTTAGAAATCCAGGATGATGGATTTCTAATCCATGACAAACTCTCATAGATATGTTCCAATTTGATCCCTGCCATGATGTTATGACTCAGCAAGGAACAAAATATGAATCCAACAATGATATACTACATTGATAAGAGCTATATGAAGCCTTCAAAGAAAAACAGTGTTCCAGAAAGACCGAAGTACATTAAGATCAAGAATTACACTCTCCATAAAAGAGAAAGTGGTTCTCCAATATATATCTCCATAGATGAGAAGATAAGCAAAATTTTTGGTGAAGCCTCTGTCCAAGATGAAATTTTTTTTGTGCTCAAGCTGGAGCTTGTGGAGACGACTTCGTTATTTAAAAAGGAAGAGATGAATCCCAGGTTGGGAGGAAGCACTGATGTGTTATTGATTTATGGACAGTCATTTTTCAAGTTTGAAAAATGGTCCAGGATGAGAAGTTCCTTTCTAGTTCGGAAAGTGGTTTGAGATTTCTGACGGACATGCATTTTCCAGTTCGGAAAATGGTCTACATCGAATAATCATTTTCTTAATGAAAATGGTTCGATGGATCGTTGATGTACCATAGACAGTGATTCCCTTTGTGGTTAACATAGGGAATGGTCTAGGAAAGTATCTCTTCTTGACAGTCACTCTTAGTAGTGGTCAATAAGACTGGTCTACCTCGCTGGACAATCATTCTTTCAAAGCTCATAGTTGTGAGTAGTTTCGAAGAATGGTCTATTTTGGAGGTTGGTGCAGGAAAGTCATTTCCTTTGGAAATGGTCCAGACAGTCATTCCCTAGGGAAGATTCATTCTCTCCAGGTTGCACTTTGTTTAGTGCCAGAGGAATGGCCCAGATAGGTGAATGGTCTAGGTTTAGCAATCAGGGACATGCATTCCCTAGGGCAGGTTCATTCTCTCCAGGTTGTACTTTGTTTAGTGTTGGAGGAATGGCTGCGATAGGGAATGGTCTAGGCTCAAAAATTGGGACAACTATTCTTCCTTGCTTGAGAAGAATAGTCCAGATAGCTCATCATTGATTTATTACCTTCTGAGGGTAGATGCTCTTCTAGATTTCACAAATGTGAGTGGAAGAATGGCCCAAATGAATCAGTTTATATCATAAAAATGTTTTTTGTGCAAGTTGATATCATCTTATATGATTGTTATGGAGACTGTATGTCTTTGGACAGTAGATGTATACTATTGTGGTGGATGTGTTCCACTAATTGTGACTATATGTCACTGATCAAGTATCTATGTGCTAATTGGTGTGGTTGTGTACCACTGGATAGTAGTTATGTACTACTATGGATAGACACAGTTGTGTTCTATTGAATGAAATTGTTTCGATTGCCTTGAAGACTATCAATAGTGTTGGAAAATGTTTAATCAACTAGATGGATGATCAATGGACAAAGATTTCCCAGACGAAAAATGGTCTAGGACATTTATTCTTCCAGGACATATGTCCAGATTAGAATAATTGTTCTTGTGTCACTCTGTGGAGTGAGTGACTTATCCAACATCATGTATGATTACTCAGATGGAGTATGTTTTCAAGAGATGATGCAGTTGATAGTGATGATGGTGTTCATGATCTAGTCATGAGATAGTCTATACGACTATGTTGATGCTACTGGGTGAATGGTATGTTTGTTCTCAAGACCTTTAACTTCAATACCTCCCTAGCTAGGAGAGTGTGTTGATATTATGGTAGTTGCGGAAGGTATTTATCTCCACGTGTAAACCTGATGAGAACAAAATATTACAGGAATCAAGAAGAAACCATAATTAGTTGGCTAATAACCCTAGAAAACAAGTTGGCTCAATAGGATAAATTGTATTAGGTTATTAGCCTCCAAGAGAAGAAGTCAGCTAAAGGAAATATTATATACTAAGTAAATAGGAACCCATAATGAGAAGTCGGCCCAGTTAGTTTTCAAAATTTAGTATAAATATAGGAGGCCAGTCTTCATTTTGACAGGCATTCTCAGAATTGCAGAAGCAACACTTGTGCACACTGCAGTTGGACAGTTTGTGCGCAAGTTTGGAGGAGAGTTGTCGTTGCAGCTGATGTAGCTAGCAAATTTTGGTTTTGGCTTGGACTATCTCTTGGTTATGGTTTGGACTCTCTGATCAGCTCTTGCTTGGTGTACTATCCTTGGAGAAAGGTGCACCACCCTTTGTTTGGCTATCTAGCCTAGGGTTTGCTTCCAGAATGATTCTCTGTGAAGGTTAAGGTGCTCCGGGGTGTCTTTGACCTATGGTCGGGTGACAATAGTGATATTGTCTATGGTTAAATGAGCACATCCATTAGATTCTAACATTTTCATATTTGGAAGAAGGGATGTCATGAGGTTGACCTTTGTTGCGTGAATGTAATTATTGTGTGAAGCAACTTTGATTACTGATGTAACTTCCACAAATATCTCTTCTATCTTCTCATCATCTGAGTTTGGATACCAGCCCCAAAACGACATAGTAAACTCTGGGGGAACCTCTTCAGTAGTATCAATTTGATATTCTACATGGTGTTCATCATTTAAACTTTTTTTATCTAATAACTGGTTGATCACTAGGGTCATGGAGTTGACCCATTGTTGGAAAGTTCGTTCTAGGTGATTTTGTTGGTGGTAAGAGAAGATATTATCATTTTTGAAGTTTTCTAAATTTAAGTCCATCTGAGAGGGTTCAGGTGGAAAATGTAAATACCATGTAGATGCTCTACTCGAGAAGGTGTAAGGAAATAATATGCAAACCATGTAGATGTTGGGAATTCTGTAGGTGAGTAGCTAGGAAGAAATTGTTTAAGTGGTCTTCTGGAAACCTGGATTTGTTTGGATCAAATTTGGGAAGGATATTGTCTGATTTCCTGAGAATTTCATGTAATGGTTTAGATAAATTTAAAGCACCTTGCAATTTTTCAATATGCAAGGTTTACGCATGAAGTTCATTCCATTTTAGCATTTAACTTAAACCATAAACAATTATGTTGCAACAACCAAGATCACAAGAAGAAACACCATGCACAAGTACACAAGAAGTATCCTGGGAAACCCTTATCAACAAGGGAAGAAAACCCAACCAATCCTTTGCTATATTATTCAAGAGAAAGACCTTCACCACCAAGAAAACCTAGCACAAAAAAGGGTGCTTGCAAACCCTAGATGACTAGCGCCCAAGAGAGGTGTGCACTTTTCCCAAGAATATGTACTTGCTGAAATTTCCAAACTCACACAAAAGATATGATTCCTCAATGGGGAATTTACCTTTACTTATATTAGACTTGACCTGTCAATAGAAGTGTCTATTAGCACAACAGGGTCGAACTCTCTAACTCACAATATTATTAATAATAACCAGATTAATTATCTTTTACATTAATTATCAATTACTTTAAGGTGTGGCCGACCTATACCCTTTACATTACAATTAGGTTTACATGCAGGTCTGACTCTTGAACAATATAGAAAGGGATATCATACACCCACTAGTGCTTATCCACTAGGAGCACATCCACAGGGATGTACATATCTCTATCTCACTTCGTCTCACAGGAGAACAACACTCACTAGTGCTCAACCACTAGGATCACGTTCACCTATGCTCATCCACAAGAACGTCCACTCAACAGATATTCTTTCCCACTGCATTACACAAGAGAGTCAAATGGAGTTCATCATCTCAACTCTCTGCTCAGAGGAGGCGAATACATCATCTTCATCTCTATCTCATAACGATGCACCCAGCTCATGGGAATTCACACGTTCACCTTGTGCTCAACCACATGCACATCCAACTCAGCATATCTCCTTTCTCACTGCGTTACACAAGAGAAACATATGGAGTTTCATCATCTGAACTCTCTTCTCAGAGGAGGATAATACATTGTCTTTATTTCTATCTCATAACGATGCACCCAAATCATGGGAATTCACACGTTCACCTTGTGCTCAACCACATGCACGTCCAACTCAACAGATCTCCTTTCTCACTGCGTTACATAGGAGAATCATCGAGAGTTATTCTCAACTCTCTGTAAGGAGGAGGTCATCACTACATTCCAGTTCTGTCTCAGATAGGAACCACACACCCATATCAGGGGCTCTCTCTCGGGTCGACTCAATCAGTATGTGTCCTGGAGAATGTCTCACGCAGCTGTAATCATCAACACTCCCTCTCATCTAGGGACGAATTCTTCATCAGGCCAAGCCTCACATGAAAGTACTTCAAACTTTGTCATGGTTGTAGTAATCAAGACTCCCTCTCAACTAGGGAGGTATTCTTCACCAAGCCAATTTGGTGAATATGTCTGCAATCTTCTTATGTGTAGGAAGGTATAGAACATGTTTTTTTTTCCTCTGCATCATGTCTCTGATATAGTAATATTTTCTCTCAAAGTGTTTTGATCTATCATGAAACAACGAGTTCTCAAAGAGATTTACACATAACTTTCGTTATGATCATAGAATCTATCTCATGAGATAGTAAATCTATCAGAAGCTTGTGAAGCCACACTGCTTTTCACACTCAATACTTTATACTCTACTTGTGTGGTATTCAAGGTCACATAGCTTTGTTTCCTGTTGCACTAGGAAACCATGACAACCTTCATGGTAAAACACCAATCTTATTTTCTCTTTCGGTCCACTGTACTCTCTGCTTAATCTGTATCGACATATCCTACAAACTCAATTTCACACTGTAGGCATATCTCAGGCCATATCCAGTTGTGCCTCGACATATATATCTCAATACATTCTTTACTGCTATCTAGTGAGTCTGTCTCGACTGAATCATGGATTAAATAAGCACATTCACTGCATAGCATAAATCAGGTCTGGTGTTAACTAGCTACATCAATAATCCAATTAGTTGTGGATCAATCTCGTCTGAATCATCATCATTCATTTTCTTCAAATCCATCACGATGGTTTTTCATTTTGTCATACTGAACTTCTTTAATATTCCCACTGTATGTTTTCCTTGACTCAGAAAAATATCATCAATCCTCTGTCATACTTCTTGTCCCAAGAATTAGTGCATCATACTCAGATCCTTCATCTTGAAATCAGAAGTCAAAGCTTACTTGTATCCAACAACAAGGATTTCTGAACAAGTCATCAAAATCAGGCTCTCATCACCAAAACTGTAATAATATAGGTTTGGATAATCAAAACTCTTTTTGAAACCCAAACTCATCAAGAATCCATCCATATGATATAGTTTCCAACTCATGGATGGTAGTATGGATGGAAGTGTATAAGACTTACTGTATCAAGTGTCTCATCATAGAAAACTCCCTCTGGTTGTGAGAAACCTCTAGCTATAGATCTCACTTTGTATTTATCGACACTTCCATCAACTGCATGCTTGATCTTATAGATCCACTTGGAATTCATCACAGACTTGCCTTCTGGTCTCTGAACAATATATTATACATCATTCATTTATGATATACTGGTATTCTTCTGTTATGGCATATTTCCATATATGTTCTCATGTTGCTTCTCTATGACAAGACGACTCAGAATCAATGATGTGGCTCACGGATGAAGAGTAGCTCGAAAAATATATTTGTTCTCTCAGGATGTGCCTTGAAAAGCTTGTATGCTTCTCTGCCTCCTGTAGAGTGAGCCTAGGCAAGAATTTTATGCCCCACTGCAATATCTATGAACATATCAACTGGAGCAACTGGATCAGCTGGAATAATGTTTGTCTCCCTCTGAACTACGCAAGGGGGATAAGGTATTGTCTCACTATCAATCTCCATATGAGATTCTCTAGATATTTGAAAGGCTATTTATTCTTCAAGGGAAACATCTCTTCTTGTTTCAATTTGTCTCTGACCAGTGATGTCGATTTGGAATGTCTTTGAAGATTCATTGTTATCCCATAAATGTATCATTTCTTCCTGAAGGGTATAGCTTGGAGTTCTTCTCTTTGGGTACATGAAAATACATTGGGCACCCAAATATCCTAAAGTGTTCAATCTCAGTCTTCACTCTGGTGAAGGCTTCTTCGAGAGTTATGTTTTTCAAATTCTGGTGAAGAATCTTGTTCTGAACATATATTGTGTCATGCATGCTTCTGCCCATAGAATCATAAAAATATTTTGATCATGCATTATTGCATTGGTTTCCTAAATTATGGTTCTATTATTTCTCTTTCTCAAATAGTTTTGACTCCCTCTGAGTCAAGTGACTCCCTCTGAAGGATAAACATATTAATTTGTTGTTAACCTACCTGGAACAAGAAAACAAGAGGAACCAAAACAAGAATAACTCCTAAAGGAGAAAAATGAGTACATCTCTAGAATAATTTTTTTTTAAGGATCATTGCCACAACTACAACACCTACTTGTAATGTAGAAAAAATTATAAATATAGATTAGAAGAATGGAAATTACAACAATCAAACCTGGAGTCTTCACTTCCAGTGTGTTGTTCCTCTGAATTCACTGAGATCCTTCTAGATCCATGAATTCAACAAAAGGTTCCTTCCTCCTGATCCATGAATTCTGAGTCTTTGGAGGTGCACTGGAAGAGGTTGTACTCTCCTATGCCAAAATCATCCCCAACGTTCAAGTATTAAGGGATGAAACACCTCAGAAAGGAGGGTCGTATGAATTTTCTAGAAACCCTAGGAGGGTCGTACGATTCCGCAGAAAAGAGAGGAGACTGGTAGATGCTTGTGCAATGGGTTCTTCAAGACCTATGCTATGAAATCATGTTTATTTTTCAATATGAAAGGTTTAAGAAATAAGTTCATTCCATTTTAGCATTTAACTTAAACCATAAACAATTATGTTGTAGCAACCAAGATCACAAGAAGAAACACCATGCACAAGTACACAAGAAGTATCCTGGGAAACCCTTCTCAACAAGGGAAGAAAACCCAACCAATCCTTTGCAATATTATTCAAGAGAAAGATCTTCACTACCAAGAAAAACTAGCACACAAAAGGGTGCTTGCAAACCCTATAAGACTAGCGCCCAATAGAGGTGCACACTTTTCCGAAGAAGATGTACTTGCTGAAATTTCCAAACTCACACAATACATATGATTCATCAATGGGGAATTTACCTTTTCTTATATTAGACTTGACCCATCAACAGAAGTGTCTATTGGCACAATAGGTCCGACCTCTCTAAATAAAAATATAATTAATAATAACTAGATTAATTATCTTTTACATTAGTTATCAATTACTTTAAGGTGGGACTGACCTGTACCCTTTACATTACAATTAGGGTTACAGGAAGGTCTGACTCTTGAACAATCCAACAAGGGATATCATACACCCACTAGTACTCAACCACTAGGGGAAAATCCACATGGATGTCCATATCTCTATCTCACTACATCTCACATGAGAAAAAAACTCACTAGTGCTCAACCACTAGGATCACGTTCACCTGTGCTCATCCACAGGGACATCCACTCAACATATATTATTTCCCACTACATTACAGAGGAGAGTCATATGGAGTTCATCATCTCAAATCTATGCTCAGAGGAGGCTAATACATCATTTTCATCTCCATCTCATAACGATTCACCCAACTCATGGGAATTCACACGTTCACCTTGTGCTTAGCCACATACACGTCCAACTCAACAGATCTCCTTTCTCACTGCGTTACATAGGAGAATCATCTAGAGTTTCATCATCTCAACTCTCTTCTCAAAGGAGGCTAATACATCATCTTCATTTCTTTCTCATAACGATGCACCCATCTCATGGGAATTCACACGTTCACCTTGTGCTCAGCCACAGACACGTCTAACTCAACAGATCTCCTTTCTCACTGTGTTACACATGAGAATCATCTGGAGTTCTTATCAACTCTCTATAAGGAGGAGGTCATCACTACATTCCAGTTTTGTCTTAGATAGGAACCACACACCCATCTCCGGGGCTCTCTCTCAGGTCGCCTCAATCTGTCTATGTCCTGGAGAATGTCTCATGCACCTGTAATCATCAATAGGGACATCCATCATGGGATTACTATTATTTGTTCTCTATGTTCAACCATGATCTATTCTAAATTGATTTTTCGGTTTTTCTCTTTTAAGGTTATTCTCAGGTTCGACAAGGGTATGTGCAACTCAACTCAAGGGTATCGAGACTTCATGTAGAGCGGTTTCAATAAGTTTGTCTACGAAGTCAATGTAGATATCAGGATGTGTATTAGGTCTTTGCACATGGGTTGCTTTCCTTCTCGAAAGTTGAGAGGTTGTTGGAAAATTACCAAGTAGCTTTGTGTATGCATGTGTCATACACCAATTTTCAGAGAAATCGTCTTGTGGTACTTGGTACCAATTCTTAGAATATGTTTGAAGACTACCTGAGGCACTTCCGAAATTAGGATTTGAGTTTTCGTAGGTAATTTTCTGTTCATAATCAATGTGAGGGAACATAGTGGGATTGGGTTTATTTTCTTAAGATTAATTTTAGTTGTGTAGTTCATTTATGCAATCCATAAAAATTTACCTCCTTCTAGTGCCAGTTATGTTGACGGGTCATAATTTTCCCAACAATAGTAAGGGGTAATGTCCATCACACAGTCCCAACTAGACTATGCACCATTTAGTTTAGGAGACCGATCTAAAATTTGGCCTGGATGCCATTGCTATTTTTGGGTTTTTACCAGTTTCGGTCCCGTCTACCGCTGAAGATGGATGATGAATGGATATGCAATGAAAATATGTAGAAGAAGACTATGTACTGAAAGAAAACTAATCTATCCTACCCTATCCTATCTAGGATCATACTAAGGCAACCAAGTTAGTTGTAAATGAAACTGGGGTCTACATAAAACTCCCACACAGGTAGCTAAAATAAAAGTGTAGCATAAAAAACAAGTGCATACATATATATAACTAGAACAATATAAATTATATTTTTGCATACATTAACAACTCAACAATCTCAGGAATTAAAGATATGAGAAAGAATAACAAAAACTGTAGAATAACATAGAGTGCATAGTATCAATCCATAGGAAAAGAAACATTCTTACAGTCCATGGGAATAGCATACATCCCACTTGAAGTAGTTTACATCAAAGACAAATTCACACATAAATTATTTTTTCTTGCAGAAAATTGGCCCTGAGGGCTTTTCAATATTCATTAACAAAGTATAAGTTCTTGGATCTATACAGTGCTTTAAGAGCCCCTACAAAATGGGAATATTCCCTCTTTTATACAATAATTTGTAACTCATGAGTGACTCTTTGTATTCTTCTTAGAGAAATTGTTACAAAAAACAATTCAGTTTCCTTTTTCCTAGTGACAAGTGTACAATAAGACAAAATTGAATTAGGTTGAGAAAAAGACAAAATAAGAGACAGGTAGTAGCAATTTCTGATCGTTGTTTTGTCTTTATTCATGAACTTTTTCCCCTGAGGTGTGTCATCCACACTTCTAGTTGATCATACATAGATCTGATCCTTCGGTACGTTAGTTATTCCAATGTTGCATTGTGCATGGTTGTGCTATCTTCGAGGGTGCTCATATCTTTTAATAGCGTTTCCATGAATGCTTGTATCATGGTATGCAATTTGACAGGTTGTAGGAGATGCTTCTCTATTAGGTATGTAGTGATTATGGTGTTTTCTTCGATGACTAATCTTATGCAATTTGTTCTATCGTGTACCATTTCTACCAATTCTTCTATGACCAAGTTTTTTCCAAGCTCGTAGAATTGAGGTTGTCAGATGCCTTTAATCAATTCCTATGCAACTTTGTGTACTCTCGAGCATACTATCGTCGATTTAGTGACCTCTTTAGCTACTCTTTTCCCTACTTGTTGGCAGTGGTCAAGTGAATACATGTTTTTCTTCCTCTCCGAGGTTGATGGTCGATATAGCTTGGCCAGTGCATCAGGATGTTTTGCAATCCACCTCTCAATGTCATCGATGCCTTCTTAGATTGTGTTGAATTGGGTAAGTTTTTCTTGTATTTGACTATTTTTCTCTATGATTGTGGCAACTTCTTGTTGGAAGAGGTGTAAGTGAGAATACATATATACAGTATCTTCCAGTTCTTTCCTAACCTTCTTAGCACTAGCTTTGAAAATCTACATAGTGTTTTTATCAATTTTCACTTACTAGAGTCTTTCTTCCAGATCCATGATTCTTTCCTCTTTCTCCTGATTTTGCTGACACAACCTCCTAATATTATCCTCATTTTCACTCATGAATGTGGTGGAAACTGTAGCAGTAGCTATGGGACTCTCCCTAACATCCCCTGTTACAGTAACTTGTGTTAGGACTGAGACTGGCATCCCTTGAGTTGTTGGCACTTTCTTCACTTATTCTTGCACGATTTTCTCAGTATTGTTGTCGTAAGTGAAGCTTCTCAAATTTGGGACTTTACTTGGCTATAATGGAGCCCAAAACCTAAGTCTTAGATTTCCGAATGGTGCCTTTTTGCTGGTGTCTATTGTTGACACTTATTGGATATCAATATCCATTGGTTGAGTGCCATCGTTTCTCATCTCGACACTTTTATTTCATCTCTCTTCATCATCCTCTTTATTTGTCGCTTCATTGGATTCTTTTTCTACATCTTCTTTTGCTTTTGTTGCTTCCTCTTTCCGCTCTATCTCCTTTTGTGTTGCTACTTTTTTTTACACCTCAGCCTTAGATTTCTCTGCTTCTATCTTTCACTTTTTCTTGGCAACATCATTCTTTTTCTTGTGAATCTTTATTTTCTTCTTATTTTATTTTAAGAACTAAATATCAATATAGCATAGAAAAACCTCAGAAAAAGTAGTCAACGCGTTGAAAAAGAGATAATTTTAGATAATAATCCTCTTCGAGGGTGTAAACTCCTTTTACCCCACTTAAATGTTCAAGTACAAGATGATTCAAAATGAAATTGTCTCCTTGGTATATATAGGATACTAGGAGGTATAATTTCAACTAATTGCCTAAAGCCGACATAAATAAAATAACATTACTAATCTAATATGCCCCAATTAAGGGGTAATGAGCCAATATTAGGGCTTAACCCTCAACTGGCGAATTCTTGTGTCAGTGATGGCTTCAGGCTCCAATATGATTTTTCCTTCCTCGTCAAGTTCTGGCAATATAGTTTGAACTGGGATCTTGTCGCCTATAACCTTCTTTAAGCATGAAACATGGAAAACTGGGTGTACTCGTCAAGATGCAGACAACTCCAATTTGTATGCCATAGTACCAATCTTTTGCAACACCTTATAAGGGCCATAGTACTTTGGTGATACTTTATTATCCTTCTTGGCTTGCTTGAGGGAAATCTGTTTGTATGGTTGTAGTCTTAAAAACACCCAATCCCCTACTT
>ML805736.1:40725-106959 GCA_009831015.1 Picea engelmannii
AATAAAACAAAGAAGATACACAATACAATAGAGACACAGATATACATGGTTCACCCAATGTGGGCTACGTCCAGCAGAGAAATTGCCACATCCTTCCCTTTTACTATCCAACAAAATGAAGGGATACAATCTGCAACTCAACCATTCTAACTTCCTCTTCTTCCTCTCACAATCTCCTCTCTGAGTATGCAATAATCAAACAGATACACAACTGAAATACAATTCCCTCATAAAAGAGGGTTTCCTTCTAGGGAAAAAAACCATAAAATAACTTCTACCATCAATTATGCGACCTTATAATGAATGGTCCATATTGACTACGAAATTACAATATTTTACAAGGAAAATTTTCCCAAAATTTCGCGTTGGGGGCGTTTCCCCCACCTGGACCCACTTGGCGACATTTCTGGGGGGAAATACCCCCCCACACCCCCCTTTATGGAATGGGGTCAAACCAGGGCTGAAACAAACCTTTGAATTAGGAATATAATCAATCTCCACAACCAACAATCTCCCACTTGGAGACTGATCACAACAACTCCATTGTTGTTGTACCTACTAGACTATACTCCACCTTGGACCTGGAAAATTTCTCATCTTCACATTCATGCTTGAATACCAACTGAAACTGAGCAAGAACTCATTTTGTCCCTAGTTACTCCCTTTGTTAACATGTCTGCAGGATTCTAGCTAGTCTGTATTTTTTTCAACTTCAAATTTCCATCTTCCAAGACGGATCGTATGAAATGATACTTGAGTTGGATATTCTTATTATTGAAATGGAAGGATGAGTTATTTTCAATATGAATGGAACTCTCGATGTCACAATACAACCTTCTATTTCCCTGCTTCGTTCCCAATTCCTCCATAAACCTATGTAACCAAATCATCTCTTTACTAGCATATATAGCAGCAACATACTTTGCTTTTGTTTTTGAAAGTGCAACAACATTTTGCAGTTTCGAAATCCAACTTACTTTTGTTCCACCTACAGTAAAAAACATAGCCCGTGGTGCTCCTCTTACTACCTTTATCACCTACCATATATCAATCAACATATCCTTGTAGAACAATGTCTAAACCTCCAAGACATAATGCATTAGTAACAATACATCTCAAATACCTGAGAATCCACTTTACTTCCTCCCAATGTTATTTACTTGGATTGTTCATATACCTTCTCACAACTACCACTGAATGTGAAATATCTGGTCTTGTGCAAACCATCACTTACATCAAATTGCCAACTATTGATGAGTAAGGGACCCTGGACATGTAGTGTATCTCTTCTTGTGTCTTGGGACACATTTCCTTGGTTAATTTGAAATGGCTTGCCAAATGTGTACTAAATGGTTTTTCATTATTCATTCTAAACCTCTGTAACACCTTCTCTATGTACTCACTTTGAGACAATGTCAATTTGTGATTTTTCCTGTCTCTTAGTATTCTCATACCAAGGATTTTCTTTGCAGCACCCAAATACTTCATCGCAAATGAATTAGCTAATTTCTTCTTGAGCAAATTTATATCCTGCATATTAGACCCTGCAACAATAATATCATCTACATACAATAGAAAGATAATATAGATTCCATTTTTTAGCATTTTAAAATAAACACAATGATCAGAATGACATCTACTATAACCTTGTTTTGTCATAAAACTGTCAAACTTCAAATACCATTTCCTTGGAGATTTCTTTAGGACATACAAGCTCTTCTTCAACCTACATACCAAATTATCCTTTCCTTTGACCTCATACCCATGTGGATGCTTCATATAAATCTCTTCCTCCAAATCTGTTGTTGGGAAAAACACCCTACGGACTAGCAAACTAGGGTCAGACTTGCATGCAGATTTTGACTGAATAGAAACTACTTTTTTACCTACAACCCAAGATTTAAACCCCTTTTTCATAGTGAATGAATGGAAAAGGACCACCAACCTTATTACCAACGTTTGATGTAGATCCTCCATTGCGGTTTGATCACTTGCTTGCGCTGCTCCTTCCACAGATGACCTGCACTCAAGACAAACAACAACTATGCATGCATGCTACTTCTATACTCAAGGGTTAGAAATCAAGCATAAATTAATGAAATCATAGACAATTCATGCATTGGGATGGGAAAATTATTCTTTTTTTATTACTGAAAGTGAATAAACTTACAAAAAAGCTGAGACCGGCCACCGCTCCTTGAACCTGATCCTGGGCTCCTCTTCTTCTGTCCTTCAACTGCTTTGCGTTAAATCTCCTTTGGCATGAGGAAAGGCTAAAGGTTTGGGACAGTGGATTACGTAAATGGGCAGAGTTTCTTCGCTATATTTTTCCATCTTCCAAATGGTACCCCTACCCCTTCTTTTATAGGCTAGAAGGAGCTAGGGTTTTGGACGAACCCTCGGCCATGCATGGCCGGGAGTTTCAGTTAACTGACCCATAGCTTTTTGTTCCGTCGACAACTTTCCATTTTTCTTGCTTTGTTAGGTACACGTGGGCTTTTTTGAGTCAGCCAACGTGCACATGCATGCAGTAATGGGTTAGGGAGCGTGGGCCTTGACACAAGAGGATTTTCAAAGAGTTGTTCAACAGAGTTCTGGCAAAGAAGGGATATGAATTGGCCTGATGCCAAGTAAGAATGTGTGGTGCAATTTAGGGTTATAACAAATGCCCCCTAATGTGTGAGGTCAGAAGAGCATCTGATGGCCAAAATACATTAACAATCTTTACTGATGTGCCAAACGATTGAGCCCAAGGATCAGCAACTAGGAGGTGTCGTCTGCAAAATAACAAATGTCTCACCGAGGTGGGCATACCCATGCTTGGGATAAAATAGAACAATGGCTACCAATCAAATACATTGTAGATCCATGTCAAATAACTATAAATAGTAGCCACGAATAATACACAGCGGAGCTACATCTCGAAATCAGAAAGATATACATATAGAGTATCCATATTCCAGAAGTTGATTCGGCCTGATGGCTAGACTTTAGAGCTCGAACAACAACTTCAAAATATTCTAAAACTCGGGTAGGAGTGTAATATGAGTGCACGATTGCACTACCCAGAGGTCTTTGATGGCTCGTCGGTTATGGACTTGATAATCTTGATGATTGGACTGAAGGCTTCAGTGATTTCGAACAAGGACTTGATTGGACGTTCAGGATGGCCGGGTATGCGGACAAGAGACATATTGCAGAGGGGCCGACTCAGGCTTAGTGAAAAAATTCCCTTGGACAATAGCACGACAAGTGATAAGACTCAGGCAGCATATATGTTAATCATAATTCTATGAAGCAGGAGGCAACGCAAACTCTCCATATGTTTGGAATAATAACCAAACGGTGGAGGACACAACTCTATACAGCGAGAAAAGCTTCCTAAGGTCGTACTACATCCCATAGTCGGATGAACAAATGGACAAATGTGCTTTATCCAAGGGAGACTCATTATGCTGCCAATAAAGAAAAATACTTTTCCCATCCTCTTTTTGGAGTATATTTGATTTTTTTGTTCTTTTCGATAATTTTGGAAAAAGAATAAAGGAATATTATGTTACAATGGAGGAACGAGTACTGCAAACATGCAAGCTCAAGGCACAAGGACAAGACTGATGTTCCGGTAAAATGATACTCGGGGAAAATCCTCTGGTGGCCAAAGGTGTTAAGACGCAAAAGCAAACTGTCACAAGGCTAGTGGATAAGGTATGCAAATGCGGTTGATAGAATACACAATGGTAACGTCCTTTGATGTAAGTTTAACGAGCCTAGAGAAGGTAAGCTCGGTGGTTTTTCATATTTAGAGAGTCTGAAAAAGCATAAAATGAGACTCTGTTGGGGTACCTTTTTCGACAATAGTCTAGTCGGTTCAAAAAAGGGATAAACTAGCACCTATTAGACGTCAATTCAAAACCATTTTAACGAGTGTGACAAGGATAAGATCACTCGACTATTTTTTCACTTTTAAGGAGTTTGAAAAAAGATTAACTATGGACTCTGTCAAGAATATTCTTCTGGGCCAATTTAATGAGTGTGAAAGAATAAGGTCACTCGACGATCTTTTCAATTTTAGGGAGTCTAAAAAGAGCTTAAATATGGACTCCGTGGGGGTTTCTTTTTCGTAAATTTAGTCCCTCAGGCCCGAAAAAGGAATAAAATTATACCTGAGAGTACTCTTCTAAAGAATGGGAATTCGATAGAGTATGCCTTTGTTCGTATAGTTGACCATCCGAACTGAAAAAGGGGTAAACTACCGTCGGACAGACGTGACTTCAAATTTCAGTTTAACGAGCGTGAAAGGCCACAAGATTGCTTGACAATCTTTTCATTTTTAGAGGATCTGAAAAGGGCTTAAAAGGAGACCCGTTATTTTTTGGGAGTCCTGAGGGTGAGACAAAGAGTGAAAAAGACTCATGCAAATGAGGCTCGAACTGATATTCAGGAAATACTATGTGGACTCCCGAGCCTACAGTGTTTTTAGAAATGGCATGGACACCATAATGCAACCAGGACCTACCTAGGGCATCCATGTTCTGGTAAGCTCTACCACCAAGTTGCGACACTTCTAGAGTAGATATGACGGTTCTGTGTCACAACTGGATGGGATCGATCCTATAGCAGAAGAAAAAGACAACGAGATGCAAAAGTTGGGGTGGTAACCTAACCTATATGCTCAAGTTGATTTTTTTTTATTTTTTTTTATATGGACCATCAATATTTTCTCAAAACTCAAAAAAAATGTCCCAATACCCGATCAAATCCCTCCCATATAACTCTTGGATCACTCTAAATGGTTTTTGGTATAAAGAAACTGATAAGGGAGGCCAAAAAAGTGACAAAAAGAGGCCAAAAAGTCTATAAATAGAAGCTGGCAGCTCATTATCACCATCGCTGATTTGGAAGTTGACTCTGGAGCCAAAAGACCCCCTTTGCCAAAAATAGCGATTCCGGGAGCTACAGTGGATGGAACAAACTTTTTCTTCGACCAAGTAAGTACAAACTCCCTTATCTAGTTATTCAATACTTCAATTTTGTTATTTAATTTATTTTTTGGGTGGGCGTCGACCTTAAAAAGGTCGGCCCTAAGTACACGTGAGTTGTCTCTGGACAAGCCGCGTGTACATTTGGGCAGAGTAAAGTCTGCCCGCATGTACACACGACTGTCACCTCTACAGCCCGTGTGTACCCCCCTTGTATGATGAAAAAGCAAACTAAAATGAAGTATTGACCCTCCTTTACCTTGTTGTGTTGGCAGGATATATATCTAGTGGAGGGAAAGGGAGCATTAGGCAATCAGTGAGTTGGTTGCAGCAGATCCGAATGTTGTGGCCGTGTTAATGCAATGCGGTTTACTTAAATTCTTTCTATGTCCATTTATGCGCACACAACCAAGGCTAATGAATGCCTTGATTGACTACTGGCACCCTGATGTAGAGGCATTTATGCTAGAGGGGCAATCACTGGTGCCCACCACCGAGGATATCTACTTTCTGACTGGCCTCTCAAGGAGAGGGGAACCATTCAATTTCCAAACTTTTTCTGCAGGGCCGGGCAAGATCTCAGAATTGATAGCTGAGCATTGTGAGGTTGGGACTGACTGTGTGGGCTCCTAGGTACCCATTAGCAAGATTACTAACTTAGTGTTGCAGACTATATTGTTACTGATTGGGCGGATTACCGGCTCAATAGTCGTGCATCAGGCTTCGTGCGCACAGATGAATTGTGCCATCTAGTGCATGAATGCACAAATTTTTGACTGGAGTACCACACTGCTCGAGTGCATGAAGAGGCAATTGACAGATTGCCAACAACGGACACAGAGGAACTTCGGGTTCAGGACCATCTTATGTTCGTTCTTTTCTGAGAGAGTTCTGAGTTTCGGTCCTCGGGTTGTAGTACAAGGACATCAGGCCTCTTTCCCTGCAGTGTGTAGATGGGCAGTATTACTGCTGCGACAAGGTGGTGGAAGGACCATTGAGTCCTTTGACGATGAATTCTTTGCTTGGCTGTCATGACAAATCCCTGTAATTGAGGACTACCTGTATGCAGGGATAGATTTCTCTAGAGATCCTGAGATACCTATGCCTCCTGGTGAGGAGTGAGGGGAGATGGGTAAGTCTCCACCTTTGTACTTTTTGTTTGCATATGTAATTTTTATGTCTTTTTGTTATATATATCATTTTTTTGTATGCCAGAGTATTTGATGGGTAAACGTTTGTTGCATGTAGATGTGGGACCCGTGCGACCTACCGATTATGCACAGAATAGGCGTCGTCCACAGCTAGAAGTCGCGGCTGCCGCCACTGGGGGAGCAGCAGTAGCAGGGAACCTCCCAGCCGGAGAGGCCGAGAGGGTCCTTAGATGAGTTGAGTGGAACTTCATTGTGCTCACTCGCACAGTCCTGATGGCAGAGATAGAGAACCTGCTGCCATCCATGCAGCCTCATGTTGTGGGGGCACCTCGGACATGGGTCCGACTATTTAGGCGTTTAGCCCGTTCTGTGGATGATTATAACAGGGCCCATAGGCCCTGAACAGAGTTAGACTTTTTATGTGCCACGAGCACCTACTTGTATATATTTTTTGAGGGCATAAGCCCGGTGACTCGTTACTATTCCCATTTTTTAGGCGCTTGCGTCCATCTATGTACTCTGTTATTTTATGATGTTTATATATGGTTTTTATCTCTTTGTGTCTTATGGATTCTGTGTGCAAAAATGTATTTATATGTTTATGTCCATGTTCTTTTATATGTGGTCAAGATGCCAATCTAAAATTTGATTAGCTAGAGTATCTGTAATTTGGTTTAATCTCCTAGGAATATGAAAATATGTAATATAATCAAAGTTTCGTTCTAAGAGACGTACCCTAAGGAATCATCGGTGTAAAGTTGGATCATGAACCTGGTATACTCTGTTTAGCTGCGACACAACTAGTTGAGCATCGAGATAGACCCGGAGATGAGAGATACCTAATGACAAGGCGTCACGAAGCAACTCAATAACTGGACTATACTCGGCGACATTATTTGTAGTGTCACCTAAGCATATACCTCCACAAGATAACAACTGACCCTGAGGTGAAAAGATTACCCAAGCTGCGGAGGCAAGCCTTCATGTGTGTCGACTAGCACTGTCTGCATACCCAATGAACACCTCAGACTCACTTGACATCTTCCATATTGACGAAATATAACATCAATGACACGTCCATAACACTTTAAAAGAAACTTAAAAAGTAATAGTGCGAAGACTATACATATGTTACAAAAAGTTACCCACAGTGACCTATCTATGAGTAATAATTCTTGAGGTAGAGCCCATTTCTAGGCTCTGCCAAAGCATTCCCTTCAAAATCAACCAAATGATAAGTGCCCTTTTTTATTACCTCTTTTATAATGAAGGGTCCGAACCACGTGGGTTTAAACATTCCTGCCCCCAAGGGGTCCTTGTCTTGGTCATAGACCAGGACAAGGTCGCCTTCAGAGAAAATTTGAGGACGAACGGACCTATCATATTGACACTTGACCTTATGTTTGTGAGCCTCATTCACCAGTGCCGCATCGCGATGCTGCTCATCAAGTTGTTCAAGGTGTACTAACCGTTCTTCAAGCGGAGAAGTGTCTGGCAATAACTGTACTGCCAATTTCAGAGATGGGATTTGACATTCGATGGGCAAGACTGCCTCCAGCCCGTAAATGAGTTGAAAAGGTGAGAAACCGGTTGCAGTCTTAACAAATGTTCAGTAAGCCCATAATGCCGAGTATAACATCAAATGCCAATTTGACTTGGCTGAGTTGATAGTTCACTGTAGAATAGTCTTGAGAGTTTTGTTTACAGCTTCCACCTGCCCATTGGCTTGGGGGTAGTAAGGTGATGAATGTTCCTGCCATAACCCAAGCTTTGATGTTAATTCGGTCATCATTTGGTTCTGAAAGTGACTGCCATGGTCAGTGACAATCTCTCTCGGGATGCCGAACCTTGCTATGATCTGGTTGAATAAGAAGAGAGTTGCATTCTCTCCATCATCTTTAAACGTTGGCATAGCTTCGACCCACTTAGTGAAGTAGTCGACAACTACGATGATATAGCGGTGCCCCCTTGCTGACGGGGGGTTGCGTGTAGTGTAATCAATCCCCCACTTAGTGAAGGGACCAACTATGATGACAAGAAACATAGGAGCAGGATGTGCCCTCATCTTCCAAGAGAATATTTAGCACGGATGGAACTTCTTGACCGATTCGATACAATCTTTGATAAGTGTCAGCCAGAAGTAACCTGCTCGTAGAATCTTTTGGGTTATTTCCAACCCAGATAAATGACCGCCACAAGCTCCAGTATGGCAATCGTTGAGCACTATGATGGCCTCCTCATGAGTGAGACATCGATGCAAGATGCAGTTTACACCTCTTCGATACAACGTATCATCGAGTATGAGATCATTCTTAGCCTGATGGCATATCCGCCGACGCTCATCATGAGAAGCAGAGGTGGAGCACTTCAAAGTTTGGAGATAGATAAGTATATCTCCGTACCAGGGGTATGAATATGCAATAAAAAATATATCCCCCTGGGTAGGCGATTCCTCAGGCACAATGTCACCTGACTCAATCGAAAGTTCCAAAAAAAGCTCCGCGAAGACCAATGACTTCTTGGACTTTGTTGAAACGAAGTCTAAGTCAAATTCTTGGAGGATGACTATCCATCTACTGATTTTTTGCCTATAACTCGTCATGTCAACATGTACTGGAAAGGATTCACGACAACAACGACGGTGGTCTTGTGAAACATAACATAGTAATGGAACTATTGAACAACATGAACTGCTGCCAACGCAAGTTTTTTGATATGAGAGTAATTGAGTTTCAGTCCTATGAGGCCTCGACTCAGGTAATAGATCACATATTCTGAAAACGAATCGTCTTCCTGAACTAAAACCATGCCTATGGTTGACTCTACGGCAGCGAAATATAATAAGAAATCTTTGTTATAGTTAGGTGGCCGTAGCAGAGGTGTGGTTGTGAGGGCATGTTTCAATGCATCGAAAGAGCGTTGAGCGGCTTCGTCCCAGAAAAAAGGAATGTCTTTCTTTAGTAAACGCATAAAGCCCTTGGTGATTTCAGCATAGTTGGCGATGAAGCGTCGTAAGAAGTTCGCCTTGCCTTGTAGACTCTGAAGTTGTAATATTGTGTGTGAGGGGGCAACTGGATTATTGCCTCCACCTTAAGAGGATTGACCATGGTCCCTGTTGTTGATATGATGAAACCTAACAAACGTCCTGACGTTATGCAGAAGCTGCACTTGTTTGGATTGAAGCGAATCCTGAAGTAGCGACAACATTCGAATATTAGTCTAAGGTGCATGGGATGATCCGCTCGCTTGCGAGAGCATGATGCTAAATCATCTAGATAGGCCTCGACTATATGTTTGAGGTCATGAAAAGAAAAAGACATGGCCCGCTGGAATGTGGCTCCAACATTTTTAAGGCCAAAAGGCATCTTACGATATGTGAATGTACCCGATGGACAAATGAATGTCGTTTTGTGTTGGTCCTCAGGTTTGATTTGGATTTGATTATATCCCGAAAAACCATCCATGAACGAAAAGGATTCACAACCGGCACATTCATCAATAATTTGGTCAATGAATGGTGTTGGAAAATTATCTTTGGGACATGCCTTGTTCAAATCACGGAAATCGGTACATACACGAATCGTGCCTTGTTTTTTATTGACCGGCACAGGGTTTGACACCCATTGAGTCAAATGAATAGGATAAATGAAACCTACCTTTAGCAATTTCTCAACCTGAATCTTGATGGCTGCTGCTTTCTTAGGATTGACTGGACAAAGTTTTTTTTGAATAGGCTTGGCATCAGGATACGTTGTGATTTCATGTTCAACTATTTTCGGATCGATACCTGGCATTTCCTCATAAGACCAGGTAAAAACGTCGCGGAATTCTTTGAAAAGATCCGTGTAAATTTGAATCTCTTCGGGGGAGAAATCCGCTCTGACGAAGACATTCTCCACGACGCTAGGGTTTCGGGAGATGTTGATGGGTATAGTTTCAGCGATAGTCACCATATTTCCCTCAGCATAAATTTCCTATGTAGCTAGGAGATTAATAGGACATGGTTTATCTCCCGTCATGGTAACGGTGAATTCTCCTGCGATTCGGCTTAACTCTGGGAGAAAGTATGATCCGTGATGAAGATCTTTCCAAGTTTTGTCCCAACTAGTCATTTCTTCGATTACTGCTTCGTCCGAAGGCAAGACTAAGTCTAACAAATCAACGTTAGCAAGAGAACCCCGAGCCCAAATAGGATCTAGAAGTGGATCTAACTCTTGTGTAGGAGTCGGATCAGGGTTAGCTGAAGCTTGCTGGACTAAAGAGTACGCTACCTCAGCAACAGACAAGGGCATAGACATGCCCGAGTGCCCTGTCTCATCCATCGTGGCTGATGGGGAAGGAATAATCCAAGGATCCTCAAAGTAAGTCATGCGGAACGACGAAACTTGAAAAATCTCAACCTTATGGTGATTAGATATAAATTTGACATCATCGTGAGGAGGTGGGTAATCGAAGGTACCCATCAAGGATGGGCACAAACCAACCCCTACATTAATGACACCTGGTTGAGGATTATCAATCATGGGGACCATGGATGCCCCCAAAGCTGGGTCAGGTCTGGAGAAAGATAGTTGATCGATGGTCACTATCCGGCCCTCGTGTGGAAACAAGAAGACTCATAAAACTGTAGCAACCACAGCTTGCATAGCATAAGTCCAACTCCATCCTAACAAGAGGTTATAGTCGAGGGGAGAATCGACTACCTCTACTTCGACACACACGGTTTTCCCTCCTAACTGCACAGGGAAAGAAGGAACGATGCCATGTGGTCGGAAAGAACGACCGTCGAAAGTAGTGAGGAGAGTATATGATGGAGACAAAGCAGGTTGGCCAATGGCCTTCCAACATGCTAACGACATAACGCACATCAAGGCACCCTCGTCAACCACCATGCGGAAGATATTTCATGTAAAGGTTTTCGTGGGATGAGCCACTACTATCTGAAACACTACGTGGTAAGGCAGACGAGGTTTTAAGTTGGTTGTATCTAACATGATGGTACCCAGATTACAAGTCTTAGTAGATCCCAAAGCGGTTAAGAAGGCTTTCCTCTGAGCAGGGCAGCTTTGGAGGACCTCCAAAGCAGACATCGCACAAGGGGTTTGTGATAAATCCTCCACCACAGAGTAATTCTGGGCGGCCCTTGCATTTGGGTTGTGAGAAGCTTTTTTAAATGCACCCTTTAGAATGCGTTTCATTGTTTCTCCCAACATCTTCTCGATCTATAGGGGAAGAGATGGGAGATCACCTTCTTTACCCTTCTCAAAAGTGCTTGGTTTACTATAGTCGTGCACTCTAGTCATTATGAAAGCATCACCCCTAACCATATATACATTCGCGGATGGGGGATTGTTTGGAGGAGGGCACGTTTCTTGGCTGCCCCCTTCTGTGCTTGTAGAGGCTTGAGTTAAATTTTGCCCATGTTGAAAGGGATTAGTCAACACTGCCTGCTGTTGCTGTGTGACAAAATCTTGGGCCTTTGGAAGTCGAGGACAAAGATGGGTAGGGTGTTCCTCCGTGCACAAGTTGCATGGATACCTCGCCTTCCATTTTTCTGTGTTGTCCCCGCCAGCATTATCAGCGGGTTTTTTATCCCCCTTACCCTTCTTTCGTTTTTTTTTCTTCCCTTCAGGCTGCTGGGTGGCCTTTGGGTTAGTCGACTGCACGGAGTGTACTTCCGACATTTGGGTAGGGGGAGCAACCAAAGCAGTAGTTTGGCTGGCCGTTGTGTGTTGTATGGATAACTGTTGCAACTGTTTTGTCAATTGCTCAGCGGGCTTGATTTGTGTTGAACCAATAATACCGTCAGCATTTGGTCCAACTCTCTGTCTAGTTTTATCCAGTATCGAACGTGGCGCATCTGAAAAGATGTTGTATAATAAACCAGACTGAGAATATATGATATCATACTGTTGAGCCCTCATGATGGCGTCTTCTTTGGAGAAAACTCCGGACGTTGCGACGTCTTTGGATAGTTGTGGGACCAAAGACTTAAGGAACCACTCAAGCAAGAATGCTGGTGGGACTAGTACTTTGATTAGACTCTTCCGGTGTCTCCACTCTTGGATATGATTAGAGATATGGTCTGTTGTTTTCTGTTTGAAATTGGTGAGCAGCTCTGTGCCAGCGTCGTATCTCACAGGTAACTGGAAATGGTTAAGGAAGGCCATCGCCAGTTCGCCAAAAGAAGAGTATCTTCAGCGATCGAGATCGATGTACCATTTCGCGGCACTTCCGATAAGAGTACGTTGAAACAATCGAAACTATACGGAGTCATATTTCAATGAGTTAGATGAACACCAAAGATGAAATGTAGTCACACGATCACCTGGATCTTCATTAGGCTTGGCCTTGAACTTTGGAATTTTCGAAGGCAACTTCGTCGGCATAGGAGGCCAACGTGGATCGTGACAAATAGGATCATTTAACAACCTTGTCAAATCTAGAAAGTGTAACGTTGCCAGGAATGGTAGTTTGGGTTGCTACTGATAACCTGGGAAAAAGGGTCCTGAAGTTTGACTGGCACCAGGTTGCCAGGAAAAGTTTGGCTGCTGGCCCGGATTCTGGTAGAAACCATGGCCCTGACCAGCGTAAGGATTTTTCATCTGTGGAGACATCATTGGCTAATTTCTCATAAAGGACATGGAGTGTTGGGCATGCATTGTATTTGAAGGACTTTGGGAAGGATTACCCCATGTCGGTCCTGATGGGAGAGGCATAATAGTCTGTCCAGGGTTCCATTGACTGTGGAAATAATTACCCCAAAATGGAATTCCAGAGGAGGGAACGGATCCTTATCCTAAGTTCCAAGGTCCTGCTATATGTGCCCTCTGTGCAGGAATAATACTCTGCATAGGAGTAGATTGTCCAAAAATGGGATTTCCCCCAGACGAGAAAGCGATTGATGAGAAAGTGTTGTTACCAAACGTCTCGTTCCAAGAAAACAGTGTCGAACCTACCGACATACTGTGCGCAGGTGTTCCTTGACTCCCTGCTCCAAATAAACTAGTCTGTGTAGGCTGCCCGACGGACTGCTGATGCGGACCACCAAGGGAAGGGGACAAAGGAGGGATATGACCTCCTACATAAGGAAAATCATTAAAAGGGATAGGAGTGCCCCCAAGTTGACCTTGCAGAGGAGCGTTAGAGCTCCCTGCCCCCAGACCTAAAGTCTATAAAGTGGAGTAGGTTAGTGTAGGACTTGTACCCGAACTAGGCATACCGTATGAGAACGAAGGGCCTGTCGCACTAGGTGTGAAGGGGGTTGTGGCCACTGCCATAGATGGGTTCGGTCCACTATGCGACGTAGTTGCGGCCAAGACCCTAGTGGCTCGAACCGACGACGATAAGTTAGGAGATGATTCTCCTATGGTAGCAACTGTGGTGGGAATTGAAGAATTCCCTGAAGAAGTAACAACGTTTGTTTCCATAGCTGTGTGAGGCACTGTCTGGCATTCGTGAAATTGGATTGGTACAGTAAATGGTGCCCAGATATCAGTGGTTGGGGTTTCAACCGAGCCAAGAGCGGTGGTTGATTCCTCCAGGAGTTGTTCGGGCACAAAGGTTTGTAAGCCGGTCGCTTCAAAAGACCCTTGTTGGTCTAGCTTCCGCCTTAATGGTGGCGGGGGTGGCTCCCGTGTAACCAGTGGCAGGCCAAGAAGCCTTCGTGACCGGCGGAGCTCAGGATCCTCCACTATGTGAGAAGATCCAAGACATGCTAAGGTATTCTAAATGTTCAAAAGTAACACACACTAAAAAGAAGCCCCTAATATATAAGACAAGCAATCACTAAACTATTTGGAAGAACAGTTACAACAACCAACACTAGAGAAAATTACCGGTGCAAGTGAAACTCGAATATGGAAGCCCCCTCTGGGTATACTCTACAAATCATGGCCCGATGTCTATCCTAGGTACCACGGTATACCCCCGCAGTCACCTGTGTATGTCCCTAAAAATATTGGCAACTAGGTTTCCAGCACGCGAACAGTCACCAGGCGGGTATAGTCGAAAGTTGGGTAGACCACAATGAGCAGGGTATCAAGCCTGAAACCTTTCAAGGGTATCAAGAGAAAATGGTCTGGAAGACAACTTAGGACCTCGAACGGATTCGAGACCCATGAAGCCCCGTGGCAAATGAAAACGACGGAATCCCAAAACAAGCCCTCTATATGTGTTCTCCACTACAATTGGTCCGGCTTTGGAGGGGTTATCTCCGCTACCTTTTCACACGCGACCTCATGTTTATCCCCTGTGTTAGAGGGGGGTCCCAGATAAATTCCAAGAAACTGGACTTAGACACTCCCTATCTTAGACTCTAATGTTTGGTTTTGAATGGCCTTGGAGAGTTTCCTCTCCAACCTAATCCAAGGCCCTAGTACTGAACTAGTTTTTGAACCCTACAAACAAAAAGTCTAGTAGATTTTAAATTAGCGTTGCTTTTATGGATTTTTCTTATGTCAATGGGTATGAGGGTGAAACTGATGATGTGTAAAGACGAAAGAAAAAATGAATGAAAAAAGCTGGAAACAAAAGACTTTTACTAAATGCAAAATTTCAACAACTTTTCACAAAGAAAGATTTATTTTTGTTTTTTAATTTTTCTAAGATTTTATACAGCAAACTCAAAGGGATTTCGCTCGACTACGAGCTACTTATGATCTAAGTGAACTGCAAAAACTTACGAAACAAAAGACTTTTCCCTAGCTAATGATGCAGAAACACACCTTTCAACCAAAGAAGAAAATGAAAAGAGATTCTTTTTTTATTTTTTATTTAAGTGCTAGTAAAGCAACAAAGGGAAAATACCGACAAGCAAAAAACCAAGAAAAAAAAATTATGGCTTAAAGCACAAACCGCAAAGAATCATAGTAAATAATCACACAATGGAAATAAAAAAAACAAAGACTCTCATGCTTGTCTAAAAACCGTAAAAAAAAAAAAAATTATTTTCTGTCAACTATTAACTGAGAAAAAGAAGGCTAAGGGTAAGATGACCTAACCTACTGACTGTTCAAACCTAGACTCAAACACCTGAGAGGAATACTTCTTATCAAAGGAGGGGATGACTTCCCCACCCTGAACAAAACGTAGCCTGTCAAGCACGCGATTGTCACTAAAACAGCACGCGTGCAAACGCGTGCTGAACAAAGACAGAAAGCGTGTACACGCGGGCTGATCTTGTACAGGCCGTGTGTATATCTAAATTCTAAGGAAAAATATGAAAACAGGCAGTCCAAACCAGGAAGAGGCCTATGGTATTGATAACCAGGGTCCCTTGAAGGCTTGGATGCTCTTTCTAATAGAAAAGACAAATAACGCAAGGAATAATAAGGCGAAAAAAGCAATCTGAGATAGGACTGTGAACCAACAAGACTCAGACATGATTCCAGAAAACCCCCTGAGAATGTATAATTCTGACAGGGAAGAGGAGGAATGCCTCTAAGGTTCTCTGAACTCCTACACACTACTGCTATCTCTACAACTAGCGTTCACACGTGGGATGTTAGAGGATAGGGCGTGGGTACACACGTGCAGGCCTTCTGCAGGCCGCGTGTATCTCTGTGTGTCTCTAAAACAACAGTCAGGGAAAAGCCAGGGAAAGATGGTATGGAAAACTAGACTCCCTGCTAGCTCAGACCTTACAGAAAAAGACAGGCAAAGAAAAATAGAAAACCTAATCTTTAAACTACCCAAAAACTTAAATAAATCCAGGAACCCCTAAAGAGTATTCTCCCCAGTACGGTTGCCAATTCTGTTGTTGGGAAAACACCCTACAAACTAGCAAACTAGGGTCAGACTTGCATGCAAATTTTGACCGAATAGAAACTACTTTTTTACCTACAACCCAAGATTTAAACCCCTTTTTCACAGTGAATGCATGGAAAAGGACCACCAACCTTATTACCGATGTTCGATGTAGATCCTTCGTTGCGCTTTGATCACTTTCTTGCGCTGCTCCTTCCACAGATGACCTGCACTCAAGACAAACAACAACTATGCATGCATGCTACTTCTATATTCAATGGTTAGAAATCAAACATAAATTAATCAAATCATAGACAATTCATGCATTGGGATGGGAAAAGTATTCTTTTTTTATTACTGAAAGTGAATCAATTTACAAAAAAGATGAGACCGACCACCGCTCCTTGAACCTGATCCTGGGCTCCTCTTCTTCTGTCCTCCAACTGCTTTGCGTTAAATCTACTTTGGCATGAGGAAAGGCTAAAGGGTTGGGACAATGGATTACGTAAATGGGCAGAGTTTCTTCGCTATATTTTTTCCTCTTCCAAATGGTACCCCTACCCCTTCTTTTATAGGCTAGAAGGAGCTAGGGTTTTGGATGAACCCTCGGCCATGCATGGCCGGGAGTTTCAGTTAACTGACCCATAGCTTTTTGTTCCGTCGGCAACTTTCCTTTTTTCGTGCTTTGTTAGGTACACACAGGCTGTTGTGAGTCAGCCAAAGTGCACATGCGTGCAATAATAGGTTAGGGAGCGTGGGCCTTGACACAAGAGGATTTTCAAAGAGTTGTTCAATAGAGTTTTGGCAAAGAAGGGATATGAATTGGCCTGATGTCAGGTAAGCATGTGTGGTGCAATTTAGGGTTATAACAAAATCCCCATGGAGAAAAAATGTTTTTACATCTAACTGTTAAAAATGAAAATATTCTACTGCCACAATACTTAAAATACTCTTAATTTAAGTCATTTTAAAAACAGGAGAAAATATTTCATAAAAATCTATACCTTTCTTTTGTGCAAACCCATTTACAACAAGTCTATCCTCGTACTATTTTTTCCCTCCATCTTCTTCCTTCAACCTGTAAACCCATTTATTCTGCAATTCTCTTTTTATTGTAGGAAAATGAACCAAGTTCCAATTCTAGTTATTTACCAAGGAATCCATTTCCTCTTTCATTCATTTCTCCCACTTCCTTTTAGTGTCTACCTGGATTGCCTCTTCATAACTTTCTGGTTCACTAGAATAAGTCAACAATAAATAGTACAATGAAGGAGAGTATTGTTCAGGGGGTGTACTTAACCTGGTAGATATTCTAACAAAACTTGTGGGAGTTTGAGGTACCTTTTGCTCCTGTTGTTGTACATTTTGATTTTCTAGTACATTTAGAATTCATTTTTCAGTGATCTTGTCAAGCACTGTGTATTCTTGTTTTTCTTCTTCCTGTTTCCTTCCCTACAACTGAAATTTGTACATGAACTTCTCATTGAATATGAAATCTCTACTCCCAATGATTTCACGATTTTCATAATCCCATAAGTGATAATCAAAATCATTAACATCGTATCCAATAAAGGTACTCTTCTTGGATTTTTCCTCAATATTTGTTATGTTCTCTTTATCAATATGGATAAATGCTTCACAATCGAAATTCTTCAAAAAATAATAGTTTACCTTTTTACCTGTCCATGCCTCCTCTATAATTCCACCATCCAAATATCTTGAAGGTCATCTATTTATTAAGTGCAACCCAACATGAAATCTCACACTCGTTTCACGCTCCATGATTTTCCTATTCATCCTTTCTAACACACCATTTTCTTGTGGTGTTCCTAGAACTATCTTCTCTCTATGAATCCCATGGTATGAAAAGTAATCATCAAACTCCTTGTTGCAATATTCACCTCCATTTTCTGATCATAGACACTTCAACCTTTTTCTTGTCTCATTCTCAACCAAAGCTTTCCATTTCTTAAAAATATCAAAAACATCATATTTTTGTCGAATGCAATAAACCCATTTTTTTCTAGTTGCATCATCAATAAAAGTAACATAATAATGAGAGCCACCAAGAGATGATACCTGAGTTTGTCCCGATACATTTGTATGCAAAATCTCTAACCTTTCACTTTTCTTTTCTTTTCCGACTCTCTTCTATTTTCCATAAACACAATGCTCACAAAAATCCAAATCAATTTGTTTAAGATCTAGCAACAAATTTCTTTTGTGAAGTATCTATATTCCCTTTTCACTCATGTGTCCAAGCCTATGATGTCACAATGTTGTATCCACTCTTGTAGAATCTAAAGAGATATAAGAATCAATATTACCATTACATAAATACAATTTACATACCTTATCTCCTTTTTCTATCACCAGTGATTGTTTGGTGACCTTCCACGCCTTATCTGTAAATATAGATATACAACCTTCACTTGCCAACTTCCCTGTTGAAATCAGATTTTTTCTTAGATAAGGTACATGTCTTCCCTCTTTCAATAACCATTGGTTTTCATTATTTTGCTTTATTTGTACCTTACCCATTCCAACAATTTTGCATGGTGCATCATCACCCAAATGAACTTGTCCAAAATCACCTTGAACATAATCTAGAAAATGTTTCCGATGAGGTGTGGCATGAAATGAAGACCCTGAATCTACTACCCAAGACTCATAAATATTATCTACAGAAAGAATCAAATCATCTTGTAACACATCGCCTATTACATTTGTTTCTTGATTTTTCTCTTGTTGTCCATCTCTTTGTTTCTTTGGAGCTCTGCAGTTTTTCTTCAGATGTCCTTTCTTCCCACAATTCCATCACTATATTTTTCCTTGTATGGATTTGGATCTGCCCTTCATATAATTCCCATGGTTCCCTGAACCCTTTCCTCTATCCTTTTGTCTTCCCCTGTTCTCCATGTTTAACACATTACCAGATGTCTCACTGTGATTTTCCATCACATTTCCTCACTAAGGATAACACAAACAACATCATCAAATTTTAGAGTGTTTGAACCAAAGACAAAGTTACTTACAACCATAACCAATCCATTCCATATTTCTGGCAATGAGCATAGGAATATAAAATCACTAAACTCATAATCAAAGTCCACTTTTACAAAACTTAGCTGATTAGTAACTATATTAAATTCATTAAAATCATATGAAATAGACCCATCTTCTCAGATCTTCATATTAAATAATATCTTCATTAGAAATAACTTATTGGATGTTGAGGGTTTTCATACAGTTTATCCAATGCGTCCATTATCTCCTTCATTTTCTTTTCTTTTGAAATATTGAAAGCCACCGACGCTGCCAGGCCGAGTCGTATCATTCCTAGTGCCTTTCTGTCAAGAACCTCCCATTCTTCTTCCTTCATGGACATCAAATTCTTTGCTATCCCACCCAATAGTAGGAATGGATCATTCTTATATAAATAATATTCCATATTCATCTTCCATAATTGGTAGTTTTGGACGTTAAATTTCTCGACCCTAAACTTTCCATCTTCCACCATTGCTCCTACTTGAACCAGGAACCCTCTTTTCCTGTGAGTTACCTTTCACTCTGATACCAGTTGTTAGAAAAATAGGATCGTGGAGAAATAAAATAAAACAAATGTGGAAATAAAACAAATAATATACACAATATAATAGGGACACAGATATATTTGGTTCACCTAGTGTGTTCTACGTCCACCAGAGAAATTTCCAAGTCCTTCCTTTTTATTATCCAACGAAATGAAGGGATACAAAGTACAAATCAATCGTTGTAACTTCCTATTCTTCTTCTCATTGTCTCCTCTCTCATAATACAATAATCACACACATACAAATCCAAAATACAATTCCATCATAAAATAGGGTTGCCTTCTAGGGGAAAAAACCCTAAAATAACTTCTATAGTCAAATATGCGACCTTATAATGAACGGTCCAGATTGACTATGAAATTACAATGTTTTACAAGGAAAATTTTCCCAAAATTTCACTTCGGGGGCGCCTCCCACCCCTGGACCCCCCTAGAAACAATTGTGGGGGATAAATCCCCCCCACACCCCCCATTAGATAATGGGGTCCAAGCAGGGATGAAACAAACCACTGAATCAGGAATATAATCAAGCTCCACAACCAACATAAATGTTGGTTTTCATATTCTTCATGTCTTCTATTTCATTATAGTTTAGGGCATGTGTGTTTGGGTTGCTCATTGTTTGACTTGACTTAGGCTCACATGTTTTATTGTTTTTTACTGTTGCGCTGAGTTTGATGTTGTTCCTAGTTGAGTTAGATGTACTCGATTTTTCTGTGTTGGCTGGGATGACTTTGCCTGATTTGCCATTGTTTTTTTCCTTGATTTGGATCATTTTTTTTTGGGGTAGCAGGGGGAGGAATAATATTTCTAGGAGGGATATTTTTTGTTGATATTATGGTAGCTGCGGGAGGTATTTACCTCCATGTGTAAACCTGATGAGAATATAATATTTCAGGAAGCAAGAGGAAACCCTAATTAGTTGGCTAACAACCCTAGAAGACAAGTCGTCTCAAGAGGATAACTTGTTTTAGGTTATTAGCCTCTAAGAGAAGAAGTCAACTAAAGGAAATATTATATACTAAGTAAATACCCACCCAGAATGAGAATTCGGCCCACGTAGCTTTCCAGATTTAGTATAAATATAGGAGGTCAGTCTTCATTCTAGCAGGAATTCTCAGAACTGTAGACGCAACACTTGTGCGCACTGCAGTTAGCCAGTTTGTGCGCAAGTTTGGAGGAGAGTTGTCGTTGCAGTTGCTACAGCTAGAAAATTTTGCATTTTTCTTGGACTATCTCTTGGTTATGGTTTAGACTCTCTGATCAGCTCTTTCTTGGTGTGCTATCCTTGGATAAAGGTGCACCACCCTTTGTTTGGCTATCTAGACTAGGGTTTTCTTCTGGAATGATTCTCTGTTAAGGTTAAGGTGCTCGGGGATAGCTTCGGCCTATTGTTGGGTGACAATAGTGACATTGTCTATGGTTAAATGAGCACATCCATTAGATTCTAACAAGTTATGGGCCCACTCCTCCTTCATTCATTCTAACCACTGGAAGGGATCATAGCCATAAGGATACTAAGCTTGTTGAGGAACTGCCGCTAGGGTTTCTAGCAGGAGAAGTTACCAAAGCACTATCGCTAGGGTTACTAGCAGGTGCAGTTGCAGAAACCCTAACCCTCTTGTTGAGGCACCTTAAGTGAAGGGATTGACCTAAATCTTGGATATATTAGTGTGTCCTAGCCTAGCGCATCTCTTGGTACTCTCAACAAGCTAAGACATCAAGTTTGAGTTTTTTGGTCAAATCTAGGGTTGACCACGTCAAAGAAACCATGACTTACTCTATGAAGTCAGAAAAAAAGTTAGATGGGGCTTCTAACTTCAGAGTTTGGAATACAAGGATTGACCTCATCCTCGCCAAGAACAAAGTGTTGGATATTGTGAAAGGAAAGATCGTGGAACTAGAGTTTGAAGAAGGAAAATAGAAGGATCCACAGAACATTGCAGTTATGGAGAAGTTCAAATACAATGACATCAATTCCATGAGTATCATAGTGGACTCTATAAAATACCACTTGATACCCTACATCTCCCATCTTGACTCATCTAAGGATATGTATGATGCCCTAACAAGCCTCTTCTCAGTCAGAAACATTGGACAAGTAATGAGTTTGAAGAATGAGCTTCGTGACATGAAGATGGATGATGATGACAACATAAAATCATACTTTGTGAGGATATATCAGTTAATATATCCGCTAAAATCTATTGTAGAGATCATCTCAGAGAAGGAACTGGTAAATATAGTACTCAATGGTCTTCCCAAGACATGGGATGCATTTGCCGCAAGTATGAACATAAGGAAGGAGTATCCTACATTTGAAGAACTTTGGACTTGTTGTGCACAAGAAGAATCAAGGATTAGTGCAAAAGAGAAACCTCAAAAGAAATACGATGATCAAGCCTTCAAAACAAGATTCAAGAATTTCAGGAACAAAAGGAAGTTTGGTTCAAGGAAGAAGCCAAATCAAGAGAAAGATATGTCAGAAATACAATGCTTCAACTATTGAAAGTATGGTCACTACAAGAATCATTGTCCTGAGCTTAATAAAAGGAAGGAGACACACAAAGCATCAGTTGCCGAAGAAAAGGAACCTTCAAAGAAGATTAAGCAGGATGAAACAAACTTCTTCTTCTAAGACAAGGTAAAAAACACTCTTCATAGTTCTTGTACATACCATGTTTTCTGTACATATCTATTTCTTAGAAGATAATATGTTCAAAGAGAAACTATACTTATGGAAGAACAACAAGATAAGGATTTCTACAAGTCGGACAATACACATGAAAGGATGAATTACATAAACAACCCCTGGCAACAATTCATGTGGAAGATATTATCAGAATCAATCTTGAAGAAACCTAGAAGAAGTAAAGACAGAAAGAAGTCAGCAATCAAGAGGAAATTGGAAAAGGATTTGTGACACTTTGCAGAAGGCAATAAGGATGCAGACAAAAGTGTGGAATCTCCTAGATGGAGGGAGACAATTATATTATCAAAATAAGAACATGCATTCATGCATGTAGCAAGGATTAGGAGGGAGATAATCCTAAATTATATGATCCATTGAAGATGATGAAGTATCTATCCATGGTAGAAACCATGAAGAGCATCACATGTTCAGTGTGACTTTAGAAGAAGTCTTCTTCGAAAAGAAGCCTTAAAGTAATCCCTAGTTGTCCATCCACATCCATGATCCTATGATGAAAGAATGAAGTTGGAGCATGGAATCTATAGAAAACTCCATGAAATCAAGAGCTAAAGAGAAACATGAGGAAGAAAATAAAGATTCCAAGAGAGAAAGAAAAGACAGATTAACCAGTCAGTGTATTGAGAATCACAAGGCTACCAGCTTGATATGAACTCGCTAAAAGAAATCAAGCTGAGGAACTGAAAGTTGTGATGAAGAACAATGTACGGAAGACTTATGAATGAAAGTATTGCAAGATCCAGAACTAGAGGTTCTCCTATATGGGGGGAGAAGACTATGATGATTGCTTGTAAACCAGACATACCTCTATCTTAGCCAGTATATCGTCCGAAATATCCATAGGTTGAATTTTACATGTAGATAAACCTCAAAGGATTTGAGGTATACCAGAAATATTCCCTTGTATGTAGATGGAAGAAGATCTTTTATGGATTCAAACAACTTGGTGCAAAGCCTTCAATACACAACAGAAGCATGGTGAAAAGATTTCTATAACAAAGATATTGTATCAGAATTGTTACTCAGAAATACAGGATGATGGATTGCTAATCCATGACAAACTCTCATAGATATGTTCCAGTTTGAGCCCTTCCACGATGTTATGAGCCAGCAAGGAACAAAAGATGAATCCAAAAAATGATATACTACATTGATCAGAGATATATGAAGCCTTCAAAGAAAACCAATGTTCCAGAAAGACCGAAGTACATTGAGATCAAGAATTACACTCTCTAGAAAAGAGAAAGTGGTTCTCCAATATATATCTCCACAGATGAGCAGATAAGAAAACATTTTGGTGAAGCCTCTGTCCAAGATGAAAAATTGTGTGTACTCAAGCTGGAGCTCATGGAGACAAATTCCTTATTGAAAAAGGAGGAGATGAATCCCAGGTTGGGAGGAAGCCCTGATGTGTTATTTATTTATGGACAATCATTTTTCAAGTTCGAAAAAAGGTCCAAGATGAGCAGTTCCTTTCTAGTTCGGAAATTCGTTTGAGATTTCTGACAGATAGGCATTTTCCAGTTCGGAAAATGGTCAAGATCGAATAGTCATTTTCGTAATGAAAATGGTTCGATGGATTGTCGATGTACCATAGACAACGATTCCCTTTATGGTTAACATAGGGAATGGTCTAGGAAAGTCTCTCTTCTTGATGGTCACTCTTAGTAGTGGTCAAAAAGAGTGGTCTGCCTCACTGGACAACCATTTTTTCGAAGCTCACAGTTGTGAGCAGTTTCGAAGAATGGTTTGTTATGGAGTTTGGTGCAGGAAAGTCATTTCCTTTGGAAATGGTTTGGACAGTCATTCCCTAGGGAAGATTCATTCTCTCCAGGCTGCACTTTGTTTAGTGCTAGAGGAATGGCCTAGATAGGTGAATGGTCCAGGTTCAACAATCAGGGACATGCATCCCTAGGGAAGATTCATTCTCTCTAGGTTGCACTTTGTTTAGTGTCGGAGGAATGTCCTGGATAGGGAATGGTCTAGGCTCAGAAATTGGGACAACTATTCTTCCTTGCTTGAGAAGAATAGTCCAGATATATCATCATTGATTTTTTACCTTCTAGGGCCAGATTCTCTTCCATATCTCACAGATGTGAGTGGAAGAATGGCCTAGATGAATCAGTTTATATCATAACAATGTTTTTCGTGCAGGTTGATATCAGATGATATGATTGTTATGGAGACTGTATGTCTCCAGACAGTAGATGTATACTATTATGGTGGATGTGTTCCACTAATTGTGACTATATGTCATTGATCAAGTATTTGTGTGCTACTTGGTGTGGTAGTGTACCACTGGAAAGTAGTTGTGTACTACTGGAAAGTAGTTGTGTACTACTATGGATAGACACAATTGTTTTCTATTGAATGAAATTGTTTTGATTGCCTTGAAGACTATCGGTAGTGTTGGAAAATACTTAATCATCTAGATGGATGATCAATGGACAAAGATTTCCCAGATGGAAAATGGTCTAGGACATTTATTGTTCCAGGACATATGTCCATATTAGAAGAATGGTTCTTGTGTCACTCTGTGGAGTGAGTGACTTATCCAGCATCATGTCTGATTACTCAGATGGAGTATGGTTTCGAGAGATGATGCAGTTGATAGTGATGATGGTGCTCATGATCTAGTCATGAGATAGTCTATACGACTATGTTGATGCTACTAGGTCAATGGTATGTTTGTGCTCAAGACCATTACCTTCAATACCTCCCTAGCTAGGAGGGAGTGTTGATATTATGGTAGTTGCGGAAGGTATTTACCTCCACGTGTAAACCTAATGAGAATAGAATATTTCGGGAAGAAAGAAGAAACCCTAATTAGTTGGTTAATAACCCTAGAAAACAAGTCGGCTCAAGAGGATAACTTGTATTAAGTTATTAGCCTCCAAGAGAAGAAGTGAGATAAAGGAAATATTATATACTAAGTAAATGGGCACCCAAAATGAGAAGTCGGCCCAGGCAGTTTGCCAAATTTAGTATAAATACAGGAGGCCAGTCTTCATTCTGGCAGGCATTTTGAGAACTGCATAAGCAACACTTGTGCGCACTGCAATTGGCCAGTTTGTACACACGTTTGGAGGAGAGTTGTCGTTGCAGCTGATGTAGATAGAAAATTTCAGTTTTGGCTTGGACTATCTCTTGGTTATGGTTTGAACTCTCTGATCATCTCTTGCTTGGTGCACAATACTTTGAGAAAGGTGTGCCACCCTTTGTTTGGCTATCTAGCCTAGGGTTTGCTTCCAAAATGATTCTCTGTCAAGGTTAAGGTGCTCGGGGGTGGCTTCTACCTATGGTTGGGTGAAAATAGTGATATTGTCTATGGTTAAGAGAGCACATCCATTAGATTCTAACATTTTCATATTTGGAAGAAGGGATGTCATGATCTTGACCTTTGTTGCTTAGATTGTAATTCGTATGTGAAGCAACTTTGAGTACTGATGTAACTTCTACAAATATCTCTTCTATCTTCTCATCATCCGATTTTGTATACCAACCCCAAAAAGGCATAGTGAACTCTGGGGGAACCTCTTCAGTAGTATCTGTTTGAGATTCTACATGGTGCTCATCATTTAAACTTTTTTTATCTAATAACTAGTTGATCACTAGGGTCATGGAGTTGACCCGTTGTGGGAAATTTCATTCTAGGTGATTTTTTTGGTGCTAAGAGAAGAAATTATCATTGTTGAAGCTGTCTAAATTTAAGTCCATCTGAGAGGGTTTGGGTGGTCTTGGTGGATTGTCTTATCTCTTAAAGAACATACGAAAGGTTTGAGGTTTTATGATCCTTCACCTACATTCTTCTTGAGATCTACGACTTCGTTTGATATCATTTTGACTACTTTCACCACATTGTCAATGTATTTTGGCTCATTTTTGGGTGGTTTTGATAACAAAAAAGGTTTCTTTCTAGCTGATTTGATTTCCTCAGGATGTGAGTGATGATCATAAGAGGATAATTTTCTTTCCACAGTTTCATCTTCATAGACACTAATGGCCAAGGTATTCATATTATCCCTCTTAACAAGCATTCCTATGGAAGGGATCAAGGATGCCATATAATATTCAATGGCTAAGGACTGAGCAAGATTTGTATCGTTAGTGAACTTAGTCAAGACATTGAAAATTTTGTGGTTGAAGTATTTTACCTTTTCTCATTTGTCCATCTTAATGGCTCCTAATTCCTTGTATAAATATGCAATTGTTTTCCTTTCCCTGAATTTTCTGATAAAAACCCTTTCAAACTCGTCCCAACTGGTTATATAACTAGGTGGAAAATGTAAATACCATGTAGATTCTCTACTCAAGAAGGTGTAAGGAAATAATATGCAAACCATGTAGATGTTGGGAATTCAGTAGGTGAGTAGCTAGGAATAAATTTTTTAAGTGGTCTTCTGGAAACCCATATTTGTTTGGATCAAATTTGGGAAGGATATTGTTTGATTTCCTGAGAATTTCATGTAATGGTTCAGCTAAATTTAAGGCACCTTGGGATTTTTCAATATACAAGGTTTAAGCATGAAGTTCATTCCATTTTAGCATTTAACTTAAACCATAAACAATTATGTTGCAACAACCAATATCACAAGAAGTATCCTGGGAAACACTTCTCAACAAGGGAAGAAAACCCAACCAATCCTTTTCTATATTCTTCAAGAGAAATAACTTCACCACCAAGAAAACCTAGCACAAAAAAAGGTGCTTGCAAACCCTAGACGACTAGCGCCCAAGAGAGGTGTGCATTTTTCCCAAGAATATGTACTTGCTATAATTTCGAAACTCACACAAAATACATGATTCCTCAATGGGGAATTTACCTTTACTTATATTAGACTTGACCTGTCAACAAAAGTGTCTATTGGCACAACAAGGTCGACCTCTCTAAATCACAATATAATTGATAATAACCAGATTAATTATCTTTTACATTAATTATCAATTACTTTAAGGTATGGCCAACCTATACCCTTTACATTACAATTAGGGTTACATGCAGGTCTGACTCTTGAACAATATAGAAAGGGATCTCATACACCCACTAGTGCTTAGCCACTAGGAGCACATCCATAGGGATGTACATATCTCTATCACATTGCATCTCACAAAAGAACCACACTCACTAGTGGTCAACCACTAGGATCACGTTCACCTGTGCTCATCCACAGGAACGTCCACTCAACAAATCTTCTTTCCCACTTCATTACACAAGAGAGTCAACTGGAGTTCATGATCTAAACTCTCTGCTCAGAGGAGGTTAATAAATCGTCTTCATCTCTGTCTCATAACGATGCACCCATCTCATGGGAATTCACACATTCACCTTGTGCTCAGCCACATGCACGTCCAACTCAACAGATCTCTTTTCTCACTGTGTTACACAGGAGAATCATCTAGAGTTTCATCATATCAACTCTCTTCTCAAAGGAGGATAATACATTGTCTTGATTTATGTCTCACAACGATGCACCCAACTCATGGGAATTCACACGTTCACCTTGTGCTTAGCCACATGCACGTCCAACTTAGCAGATCTCCTTTCTCATTGTGTTACACAGGAGAATCATCGTGAGTTCTTCTCAACTCTCTGTAAGGAGGAGGTCATCACTATATTCCAGTTCTGTCTCAGATAGGAACCACACACCCATATCAAGGGCTCTCTCTCGGGTCGACTCAATCATTATGTGTCCTGGAGAATGTCTCATGCAGTTGTAATCATCAACACTCCCTCTCAGTTAGGGAGGAATTCTTCATTAGGCCAAGTCTCACATGAAAGTACTTAAAAAAATTTCATGGATGTAGTCATCAAGACTCCCTCTCAACTAGGGAGGTATTCTTCACCAAGCCAATTTGGTGAAGATGTCTACAATTTGCTCATGTGTAGGAAGGTATAGAACGTGTGTTTTTTTCCTCTGCATCATGTCTCTGATACATTGATATTTTCTCTCAAATTGTTTTGATCTATCATGAAACAACGAGTTCTCAAAGAGATTTACATACAACGTTGGTTATGATCATAAAATCTACCTCATGATCTAGTAAAATTGTCAGAATCTTGTGAAGCCACATTGCTTTGCACACTCAATTCTATATACTATGCTTCTGTGGTATTCAAGGCCACATAGCTTTGTTTCCTGTTGCACCAGGAAACCATGACAACCTTCATGGTAAAACACCAATCGTATTTTCTCTTTTGGTCCACTGTACTCTCTGCTCAATCTGTATCGGCATATCCTGCAAACTCAAGTTCACACTGTAGGCATATCTCAGGCCATATCCAACTATGCCTCGTATATATCTGAATACATTCTTTACTGCTACCCAGTGAGTCTGTCTCGATTGAATCATGGATTGACTAAGCACATTCACTTCATAGCATAAATAAGGTCTGGTGTTAACCAGATACATCAATTATCCAATCAGTTGTGGATCAATCTCGTTCATCATCATTCATTTTATTCAAATCCATCATGATGGTTTTGCATTTTTTCATACTGAACTTCTTTAATATTCCCATTGTATGTTTTCCTTAACTCAGAAAAATATCATCGGTCCTATGTCATACTTCTTGTCCCAAGAATTAGTGCATCATACTCAGATCCTTCATCTCAAAATCAGAAGTCAAAGATTACTTGTATCCAACAACAAGGTTTTCTGAATAAGTCATCAAAATCAGGCTCTCGTCACCAACACTATAATAATATACGTTTGGATCATCAACACTCTTTTTGAAACCCAAACTCATCAAGAATCCATCCATATGATATAGTTTCCAACTCATGGATGGTAGTATGGATGGAAGTGTATCCATCTTACTAGATCAAGTGTCTCATCATAGAAAACTCCCTCTGGTTGTGAGAAACCTCTGGCTATAGATCTCACTTTGTATTTATCAACACTTCCATCAGTTGCATGCATGATCTTATATATCCACTTGGAATTCATCACAGACTTGCCTTCTGGTCTCTGAACAATATCGTATACATCATTATTTTAAGATATATTGGTATTCTTATGTTATGGCATATTTCCATACATCTTCTCATGTTGCTCCTCTATGACAAGAAGGCTCAGAATCAATGATGTGGCTCATGGATGAAGAGTAGCTCAAAAAATATCTTTGTTCTCTTGGGATGTGCCTTGAGAGGCTTGTATGCTTCTCTGCCTCCTGCAGAGTGAGCCTAGGCAAGAATTTTATGCCCTACTGCAATATTTCTAAACATATCAACTGGAGCAACTAGACCAACTAGAATAATGTTTGTCTCCCTCTGAACTACTGAAGGGGGAGAAGGCGCTGTATCACTGTCAATCTCCATATGAGATTCTCTGGATATTTGAAAGGCTATTTCTTCTTCAAGGGAAACATCTCTTCTTGTTTCAATCTATCTCTGACTAGGGATGTCGATTTGAAATGTCTTCGAAGATTCATTGTTATCCCATAAATGTATCATTTGTCCATGAAGGGTCTAGCTTGGAGTTTTTCTCTTTGGGTACATGAAAATACATTGGGCACCCAAATATCCTAAAGTGTTCAATCTTAGGCTCCACTCTGGTGAAGGCTTCTTCAGGAGTTATGTTTTTCAAATTATGGTGAAGAATCATGTTCTGAACATATACTCTGTCATGCATGCTTCTGCCCATAGAATCATAAAAATATTTTGATCATGCATAATTGCATTGGTTTCCTAAATTATGGTTATATTCTTCCTCTTTCTCAAATAGTTTTGACTCCCTCTAAGTCAAGTGATTCCCTCTGAAAGATAAACATCTTAAGTTGTTGTTAACCTACCTGGAACAAGAAAACAAGAGGAACCAAAACAAGAATATCTCCTAAAGGAGAATAATGAGTACATCTCTAGAATAAAAACAAATTAAGGATTATTGTCACAACTACAACACCTACTTGTAATGTAGAAAACTTTATAAATATAGGTTAGAGGAATGACAATTACAACAATCAAACTTGGAGTCTTCACTTCCAGTGTGTTGTTCCTCTGAATTCACTGAGATCCTTCTGGATCCATGAATTCAGCAAAAGGTTCCTTCCTCCTAATCCATGAATTCTGAGAGTCTCTGGAGGTGCGTTGGAAGAGGCTGTACTCTCCTATGCCAAAATTATTCCCAACGTTCAAGTATTAAGGGCTGAAACACCTTAGAAAGGAGGGTTGTATGAATTTTCTGGAAACCCTAGGAGGGTCGTACGGTTCCGTGAAAAAGAGAGGAGACTAGTAGATGCTTGTGCAATGGGTTCTTCAATACCTATGCCATGAAACCATGTTTATTTTTCAATATGAAAGGTTTAAGCATGAAGTTAATTCCATTTTAGCATTTAACTTAAACCATAAACAATTATGTTGTAGAAACCAAGATCACAAGAAGAAACACCATGCACAAGTACACAAGAAGTATCCTAGGAAACCCTTCTCAACAAGGGAAGAAAACCCAACCAATCCTTTTCTATATTCTTCAAGAGAAACACCTTCACCACCAAGAAAACCTAGCACACAAAAGGGTGCTTGCAAACCCTAGAAGACTAGTGCCCAAGAGGGGTGTGCACTTTTCCCAAGAAGATGTACTTGCTGAAATTTCCAAACTCACACAATAGATATGATTCATCAATGGGAAATTTACCTTTGCTTATATTAGACTTGACCTGTCAACATAAGTGTCTATTGGGACAACACGACCGACCTCTCTAAATAAAAATATTATTAACAATAACTAGATTAATTATCTTTTACATTAGTTATCAATTACTTTAAAGCGGGGATGACCTGTACCCTTTACATTACAATTAGGGTTATAGGAAGGTATGCCTCTTGAACAATACAACAAGGGATCTCATTCACCCACTAGTGCTCAACCACTAGATGAAAATCCATATGGATGTCCATATCTCTATATTACTACATCTCACATGAGAACCACACTCACTAGTGCTCAACCACTAGGATCACATTCACTTGTTCTCATCCACAGGCACGTCCACTCAACATATAGTCTTTCCCATTGCATTACACATGAGAGTCATATGGAGTTCATCATCTCAACTCTCTGCTCAGAGGAGGCTAATACATTGTCTTCATCTCTGTCTCATAACGACTCACCCAACTCATGAGAATTCACATGTTCACCATGTGCTCAGCTACAGGCACGTCCAACTCAACATATCTCCTTTCTCACTGCATTACACAGGAGAATCATCTGGAGATTCATCATCTCAACTCTCTGCTCAGAGGAGGCTAATACATCATCTTCATTTCTTTCTCATAACAATGCACCCATCTCATGGGAATTCACACATTCACCTTGTGCTTAGCCACAAGCACGTCTAACTCAATAGATCTCCTTTCTCACTGCGTTACACATGAGAATCATCTAGAGTTCTTATCAACTCTCTATAAGGAGGAGGTCATCACTATGGTCCAGTTATTTCTCAGATAGGAACCGCACACCCATCTCAGGGGCTCTCTCTCAGGTTGACTCAATCAGTCTATGTCCTAGAGAATGTCTCACGCAGCTGTAATCATCAATAGGGACATCCATCATGGGATTACTATTATTTGTTCTCTATGTTCAACCATGATCTATTCTAAATTGATTTTTGGTTTTTCTCTTTCAAGGTTATTCTTGGGTTCAACAAGGGTATGTGTGACTCAACTCAAGGGTACCGAAACTTCATATAGAGTGGTTTCAATAAGTTTGTCTACAAAGTCAACATAGATATCAGGATGTGTATTAGGTCTTTGCACATGGGTTTCTTTCCTTCTCGGAAGTTGAGAGGTTGTTGGAAAATTACCAAGTAGCTTTGTGTAAGCACGTGTCATACACCAATTTTTAGAGAAATCTTCTTGTGGTACTTGGTACCAAGTCTTAAAATATGTTTCAAGACTACCCAAGGCACTTCCAATATTGGGATTTGAGTCTTTGTAGGTAATTTCTTGTTCATAATCAATGTGAGGGAACAGAGTGGGGTTGGGTTTATTTTCTTAAGATCGATTTCAGTTGTGTAGTTCATTTTAGTAATCCATAAAAAATTAACTCCTTCTAGTGCCAATTATGTTGACGGGTCATAATTTTCCCAACAATAGTAAGCGGTTATATCCAGCACATAGTACCAACTAGACTATGCACCATTTAGTTTAGGAGACCGATCTGAAATTTGGCCCGACTGCCATTGCTATTTTTGGGTTTTTACCGGTTTCAGTCCCGTCTACCACTGAAGATGGATGATGAATGGATATGCAATGAAAATATGTAGACGAAGACTATGTACTGAAAGAAAACTAATCTATCCTATCCTATCCTAGCTAGGATCATACTAAGGTAACTAGGTTAGTTGTAAATGAAATTGGGGTCTACATAAAACTCCCACACAGCTAGCTAAAATAAAAGTGTAGCATAAAAAACAAGTGCATACATACATATAAACAGAACAATATAAATTATATTTTTGCATATGTTAGCAACTCAACAATCTCAAGAATTAAAGATATGAGAAAGAATAACAAAAACTGTAGGATAACATAGAGTGCATAATATCAATCCATAGGAAAAGAAACATTCTTACAGTCCATGCGAATATCATACATCCCACTTGAAGTAGTTCACATCAAAGATAAATTCACACATAAATTATTCTTTCTTGCAGAAAATTGGCCCTGAGGGCTTCTCAATATTCATTAACAAAGTATAAGCTCTTGGATCTATACAGTGCTTTAAGAGCCCCTACAAAATGGGAACATTCCCTCTTTTATACAATAACGTGTAACTCATGAGTGACTCTTTGTGTTCTTCTTAGAGAAATTGTTACAAAAAACAATTCAGTTTCCTTTTTCCTAGTCACAAGTGTACAATAAGAAAAAAATGAATTAGGTTGAGAAAAAGACAAAATAAGAGACATGTAGTAGCAATTTCTGATCGTTGTTTTGTCTTTATTCATGAAATTTTACCTTGAGGTATGTCATCCACACTTCTAGTTGATCATACATAGATCTAATCCTTTGTACATTAGTTATTCCAATGTTGCATTGTGCATGCTTGTGCTATCTTCGAGGGTGCTCATATCTTTTAATAGTGTTTCCATGAATGCTTGTATCATGGTATGCAATTTGACAAGTTGTAGGAGATGCTTCTCTATCAGGTTTGTAGTAATTATGGTGGTTGCTTCAATGACTGATCTTATGCACTTTGTGATATCGTGTACCATGTCTACCAATTCTTCTATGACCAAGTTTTTTCCAAGCTCGTAGAATTGAGGTTGTCAGATGCATTTAATCAATTCCTATGCAACTTTGTGTACTCTCGAGCATACTATCGTCAATTTAGTGACCTCTTTAGCTACTCTTTTCCCTACTTGTTGGCAGTGGTCTAGTGAATACATGTTTTTCTTCCTCTCTGAGGTTGATGGTTGATATATCTTGCCCAGTGCATTAGGATTTTTTTCAATCCACCTCTCAATGTCATCGATGCCTTCTCAGATTGTGTTGAATTGGGTAAGTGTTTCTTATATTTGACTATTTTTCTCTATGATTTTGGCATCTTCTTTTTGGAAGTGGTGTAAGTGAGAATACATATATATGGTATCTTCCAGTTCTTTCCTAACCTTCTTAGCACTAGCTTTGAAAATCTGCATAGTTTTTTTTATCGATTTTCACTTACTGGAGTCTTTCTTCCAGATCCCTGATTCTTTCCTCTTTCTCCTGATTTTGCTGACACAACCTCCTAATATTATCCTCATTTTATCTCATGAATGTGGTGGAAACTGTAGCAGTAGCTATGGGATTCTCCCTAACATCCCCTGTTACAGTAACTTGTGTTAGGACTGAGACTGCCATCCCTTGAGTTGTTGGCACTCTATTCACTTATTCTTGCACGACCTTCTCAGTATTGTTTTCGTAAGTGAAGCTTCTCAAATTTGGGACTTAGATTTCTGAATGGTGCCTTTGTGTTGGTGTTTGTTGTTGACACTTATTGGATATCAATATCCATTGGTTGAGTTCCATCGTTTCTCATCTCGACAGTTTTATTTCATCTCTCTTCATCATCCTCTTTATCTGTTGCTTCCTTGGATGATTTTTCTACAACTTATTTTGCTTCTGCTGCTGCCTCTTTCCGCTGGATCTCCTTTTGTTTTGCTACTTTTTCTTCCACGTCAGCCTTAGATTTCTCTGCTTCCATCTTTCGCTTTTTCTTGGCAACATCATTCTTTTTCTTGTGAATCTTTTCTTTTCTTCTTGTTTTCTTATCTGATGGTGTTTCTTCTTCTCCTTCTACTAATCCCAAGTGTACATAGGCAGAGGTGGGGGATGATCTTCCCGATGCTCCTTCTGCTGCATTTTTTAGAGCTTCTTCTTTTTCTCTTTCTTCCTATAGGTTGATGTTGTATCTATAGGATAACATCATCGTAGGTTCATGCATTTAGATGCACTTATTCTTATTCCAAAAAGTCCATTTTGTACTCCCAAGGAAAGACCACTTTATTGAAATGGTCTCTTACAACTCCTTTAGGGTCGTTTCTTCTAAATCTTTCCTCTCCAAAATGATATGAGAGTAATAATCTACTTCATCCTATGATTTCATGGTGTTGGAAAACAAGTAGATCCAAGCGTACAGTGGAAGAGGCGACCATATTGCTTTCTTCCCCCGGTAGAGGATTCCTCCTAGGCCATGTATTTTTGTCTGATATGCAACTTCTTAGAGTAATATTTTATCTAGTACAAACCGAGGGAGAATATGGGGAAGTTTAGTGGAACCATACACTCTAATATAGGTACCATGCTTCATAAGGTACTGATGCCCAATCTTTTTTATGGCTGCGATAACTCTTTCAGTCATGCATGGGGTTGTCTTGCAGAATATGAATTCATACAGAGGGGCCCATAAATGTTTGCAGATATTCTGATAATTTTTTCTGTATTTTTTCTCCCATAGCACTTTACAGTAAACATGAATAGGCTCGTTAGAGGGTTTACATTTCCATCCCATGTTTCGGTACTAGTGGGCGATGCACATGATATCCAAGAGGTAGGAATACATGTGGAAGCTTGGAAAATTTCTCGGCTGAGCTCCTACCACTACAGTTATAACAACTGTTAGGTTGGCTACTAGGATGTCATCCAATTGATGACAATCCTTCATCTGCATAGTAATAGATTAGTGACATGTAATATAAGGGAAATTGAGTAGTGTCTGGTTCCCCATATAAATTATTCAACATAGCTACCATATATTGATATGGCTTCCTTAAAATGCTCATGGGGTATTCTCCCTTGGGTATATTCTTGAACTGCTTGTATTCCTTGTACAATTTGGGGAATAGGTATTTGGGTGTGTATTCAAACTCATTGAGGAGTTCATTACGCATATTTTTAATCCCCTTTCCAATGTGATAGAATTTTTCTAGGTATTTTGCTAGCTATGTAGGCTACTACCCTGAATATTCCATATTTTTTTATGTTCTTAAATATTTTTATCTCATATTGGTCCTCGACGTCAGTGGATAATTTTTTCTTTTTGAACATCTGGTATACATTTACCCATTTGAGTGTTTCTCCTCCCTTCTCTAGAAGTCTAGAGGTGTCATCATACATAGGTCCAACCACTTCTAGTTTATCTTCATCTTGTGGGCTGCTAGAAGAGGCTTTGGTATTTGAAACTTTACTCCTTGCCCTTTTCTTAGGAGACATGTTTGAGCCTACAAAGTAACAAATGGAGATAATGTGAGAGAAAATACTATAACCAATGTATGCATTTGAAAGAATTTTCTTTCAAAATAATTTTCTTAAGTATTTCAGAGTCCATACTTGAGGAATTATTCGTGTTAATGTTGGGTGGAGAGTCGTCATTTGAGGATGATAAGATAATGGCAGACATTGTGAGAAATCAGGTGAATATTGAGGGAGAAAACAACTCAAAATGTGCCCATAAGGTTAAATCATAGGCTTTGATGTTAACTCCTTCAATGCAAATAAGAGGAGTTGTTAACAAGTGATCTGATGAACATCATCGTAGTTGGTATTAAGGGCTCTTCTGAACATGGGTCTAGTTTATGAGAAGTTCGTCGAGCTAAAGAAAATTGGTGAAGTTAAGATCAACTCCTCCGATGTGAATCTGAATATTTTTTGGCAAGTGTTTCGATGTACATTGCCAAGGTTACCTCGAAATTCCTCGATATGTAATCGACGAAGTTCTGGGTAACTACTTCGATCGCATAGGAGGAGTTAATATGAACTCCTACGATGCGATTGGAGGAGTAAAGGTAAATTTACCCTAACTATGTCGACAGTGATGGTGTTAAGACGATTCCTTGCATGATGTTTGACACTAACTCATGTCGTATTGATTTAGACTAATCCCTGAAACAAAGCTTGAATCGAATGGCTTATCAAGTAAGTTCGTGTTCCCTTCACATCGATGTTCTAGACTTGGGGAAACATTTAGGGATTACAATGGGTGAAGGTATTTCCGGTGGCAATAGAAAGTCCAGACCATGGCACATATATCCTCTGATGCTTAGGAAGGGTTTCCTGAGAGACGAAGATCTTGACAGAAGGATGGCATAGGGTTATGGTAGTAGGGATTCCAAGTGGATAATCGTAGTGGTCGTGGGGAGAGTTAGATATCCTAAGGGTAATAACCAGAAACAAAATAAACGAAATAACCCTAACCCTAAATTGTAGGTGGTGGATCGAGGGCTTACTTGACTTCCAAATTCCACGTGGGCAGTCATGATCGATCGAGGGTGCTCGGGTTGGAACTCAGTGTGATCTTGTTTAATGTGGGTGCGTACCTTTTAACATCAATAGAGTTGATGTTAAGTCCTCTTTTGTATATCAGAGGACTTCACAGGAATTCATTCGATATGGATCAAAGAATTTAATGCGAAGTGTGATATTTTTATCGAAGAATATGGAGGCAACTCCTTCTCTGAAATCAAAACAGTTGCAGATGACTCCTCCAATTTCATCGAAGGAGTTACAACTAACTTCTGCGATCTAAATTTCTATCGAAGGAAATGAAAAGAACTCGTTGTAGCTCGTCAATGGAGTTAGGAGAAACTCCTACGATGTACATTGTTGAAGGTAACTCCTCCGATGTGCATCGTAGGAGTTCCGGACAATTTGGTTGAAAATACCAAGGACCCTTTTCAGAGAATTTCTTAAGTGTTTTCTTTTTGAGAAATGTAATTTGAGGGAAGTAAAAATTGAAGGATGATCTTGAGAGCTAAGTAAAGAAACAACTGGAGGATATTATCAAAGTTAAAAATGTAAGGGGCTTCATTTATTGAAATAAATTTACAAATGAATTATAGGGGCAATGGAGAGTTGTAGTTCCTAGCACAACAAGACCATCATCTCTTGTGGATTCATAGCCCCAACTCGGGGGTGACTTGTTGTTGAGAACTAGAAAAACACATTTATGGTTGAAAGGAATGTTCTTCCTCTGCAATGGGTTGCATATTTCATAAGATAAGTGTTCCTATTTGTTGTGTTTATTTATGTTAAATGCTAATATAAATGCTTTGCATTTTACTTTGAGTTATCCTATTTATTGTTTCTTTCTCCGAAGTAGAATGATGCATTAAAATCTCTATTTATAAGGTTGAATATTGTTGTATGAGGCTATTTGTTTCTATGCATAGTTAAGTAATTACATTTATTATTTTAATTAGTATGGAAAATTGCATGAGCTTGAGTGTCATGTTGTGTCATTTCCACATCTAAAATTGGCATCATAAAATTTTATTTGGTCATTTTAGTAGTGGAAAGACACAACTTGGGGTTGGGTGCATTACAATATGTACCTGAAGTGTTGATCCCTCCAAGCTGCAAAATTTTATCTTGCCCTTTAATCAAAGAATCTCAAAATGACTCAAGAGTGGGTTCTTTATAAGCACTCCCTAGAAATTCTCCAGTGGTAGAAAAGGCGGATACAAAGGAAGAATATGCACTACCAAGCTTAACAAGAATAACATAGATGAATCAATCATCCTTTATATCTATGTTACATTTTATACATAAAAGTATAAGTGTTTTGAACTTAGATAAATAATCTTTAATGCAAGGAATATCATTGGGACTTAAAATCATTAACTGATTTTCAATCTAGTGGGATGGAATCACACTTTGTTGACCAAACATAGCTTCAAGATTTTCCCAATATTTCTCAGGGCCATCAATTCCTTGAAGGTGAAACCGTAAGTAAGGAAATATGACATTCTGATTAGTCCACGTGCTTTATCGTTCTTATTATCCCATTTGGATAACTTTTCATCATCATAGGGGGTTTGTTCTTTTTTGAATGTAATCCGATACAATCCTTTACTTCTTAGTACATCCTCCATATGGGATTTCCATGAGAAGTAATTAGTAATGGTATGAAAAGATCACTTGGAGAAGCCATATTAAAATATGTAGATAATATGGATTCAAAAGATGAAACTGATGGTATGAATGAAAATCTCTCGAAAAAATAGGTTGTTTAAAACAACAACACTGAGAACGGACTTCGGATGTGAAAGTGTTACAAGGGAAAAACTCTCTATGGTCAAGGGTAAACCACAACAGACAGGTATGACTATAGAAATCAACTCAATTCCATTGTATGCTATATAATATGTGCAAGATAAGAAAGAGGCCTACCTCGATCCAACTTTTGATGATGTTCCACCATTGAGCACTTCAACCCAAAGCTTTATAACCACAATAAGTTTTCAACAAACAAGCAGAGAAAGTATATAGTGATAATATAAAGGGGTTAACACATTAGATAACATAATCCATTAATAAACATTACAAACATGCCCATGGATAATAATCATATATTTGCACGATACCAATAGGACGAGAAAGGAGTATTTATATTAATAATTGATAAGCAGAAGTGACAACATTACAGACTTCTGTGTCGGCACAGTTTGAAACTAAGAACCCAAGTTCCTTCCATCTGGGCCTCCACCACTTCAATCCTCCACCAAAGGCAAGATCATAGGAGAGAGATAATGAGGTTCTCTCAACAATAGGGAAAGAGCTTGGGGGATGAACACTGTGTTCAGACTTGAGGGACAAAGGGATGTAGACTCAATATGAAGTAATTTCTCTAGAGTAACTTTTCTCTCAAAGTTGAATGCTTTCTCCTCTTTTCCATAGCTCGTAATTGTGCTTTTATAGTCTTCAAAATTCAACTGAAGGGTCGAGTCGGAACGTTTCCAGTATGTGGAAGGCCAAGGATAAGAGATCTCCTGTCATGACATGGAAACATGACTCCATTTGCCTCCTGTATTTTCTGGCACAAATCCCGATGTACTCGGGCTGTAGTGGAGCAGCCTGCGTATACGCATGTTGTATAGCAGATAGGGTGCGTATATGTGGAAAAATGTGTATTTTTGGCTCTTGATTCATCAAAAGGGGATGACAAGTTTGCATAGAGAAATGGAAAAAGGCCCTCTATGCAAGATAGCAATGGTGAGGCAAATCTTTCTATAACAGAAAGTTATGCCATTTTTAAGAAAAAGACATAAGCAATAACTAAAGAGCCATGTGGCAAGTACACATTGCTCCACATGGTTGGATCCCAAATTAATTTTCTGTAGTTTCCACTAGAAAGATACTCATTCATTTTTTTGTCATAATCTTCTTTGTACATTGATTTAAATTATAGTACAGTGGAAAATGATTCATTGTAGTAGAAATATAAAACTAGTTTCCTATTACACCTATTGAAAGAGGTAATAAAAACTAGCTTTGTTATGGATGAACAATCCATAAGTCACAAGGATTGATATTGGAGAAAGACAATATTAATATTGGGAAGCAAGAGAGACATGGCATGACATTTACTGCAATATCTAGAGTTAAAGATTTGAATGGTCTACTATTTCAAAGTCCCTTTAACACAAATTTACTCAGTTGTGGGATAACAAGTAGTTTAATCTTTCCTCCCTTTAACGAATATCTTATCCCAAAAATGATGGATCCATATTAACTCTTTAAGTATACTTTTGATTAATATTATATATGTTCTCAACAAACTAAGGTAACTAGATAGATGAAATATGATCAGATTAATCTTAGACATATACATATACATAATGTTGATGATCTACAAATTTTGTGTGACCGCCCATGAATGGAACCATCCTAGATCCATCTTAACTCCAGATCTATCAAGCGCCAAGAGGGGTCAAATATCTCAAGGTACAAACCTTTAACCTTTCCTCAAGTTTTGAACTCTAATTTTTTATTTCACCTCGAGAGATTTGATCCCTCTCGTCGCTTGATAAATCCAGAGTTGAGATGGATCTAGGGTAGTGTAAAATCCAACCCACATATTTCACATTATATGATTAATATAATATGAATACTCCATATACTAATATATAATACACGTAGTATACATAACCTGGCTAATATAATATATTATATTACTCGATATAATATATAAGTTCCCTAGGCTAATATATGAGGCACATGGTATATGTACTCCATATTATAGCCAAGGGGTAATATAATACATATAGGGTGGGGTGCACCCCATATGTAATACCCCGGTTTTGAGTCACCTAGATTAAATAATGTATTTTGTTATTTTATAAAAAGCTGGAGCACCAAACAATTAAAAGAGGATGAAGTGCCTAGGAAATGTAATGCTTTGATCATTGTTAATAATAAAACACATCATTGGCTACTAGATGTATAAGGACATGAGTTAGAGGGGGCTATGATTCCACGAGAGAGGGGGATTAAGGGGATAATTCTTTTTATTATATTTTATTTACCCATAATTGTTTTAATTCAAAGAATTTTTTACATGAGCTTCTTGGGGAAGGCCATGTGGTTCTTGATTCCCAAGTAAATATATAAACCCATATTTGGGTTGTTTGGGGGTTCACTCATTGTTCAATATTCACACTCTTCATTCTTCTCACTCCCCCTTCACTCTTTCACTCATTCATTATTCCTCATTCATTTTTGTTCTTGGTTGGGACATGGGTGCAAATTGTTGAGGAAGGAAGCCAATGTTTGTAGGTTGTAGTATTTTTTGGTGTAATATAGCCATGAATTAATGCTTTCATGTTTGAGATGCATAGGCATGTGTTAATTTTTGTTCATAGATGTGAATCCTGAGAGTCCCAACATGGATATTCTTGATCAGATGCACTGGAGCCCTGGAAGGATGTGGAAAGTCTGAGGGACTACGTGGCAAAGAAGGGATTCCATTCTCTTTGGTTATGCAGGCTGGAGAGAAGAGAGATGGTGTACTTTGGATTGTTGTGTGTTGAGAAACCTGTAAGAGCTTGAGTGTTGATTGGTTTGGGAAGCTGAGTGACACCCTGGAACTATCCTTGTGGATTCATAGCCCTAGCTCGGGAGTGACCTATTGTTGAGAATTGGAATAGAAGTGTCTTTGGTTGGGTGGAATGTCCTTGGTCTATAGCCAGTTGGTGATTCATTTTGTTAAAGATAAGTGCTCTCTTTAATGTGTTTCTATGCTTGTATATTTATTTCCATTTTTTATTAATTAATATCTATGAGATGTGTATCTTTAATGTGCATTCTTTCTGGATATTGTTATGCATGGAATGTTTAAACATTATTTTATGTTGTAGCATGGATCTTGATTATTGCATGTGTTGTTATGGTGTTCTTCCATGCTTCTTTATTAATTAGATGTTATCATAATTCAAAATCAGTTTTGAAGTGCGTTTTTGAAGTAGCGTGGCCAACTTGTGGGTGGATGGGTAGGTTACAGATTGGTATCAAAGCTTCTGGTTGAAACACTAGAATGGTATGGGACAAAACAAGTGTGAATCAGGTAGATTCACTATCACAGATTTCAATATTTGTGAATTTGGGGAAAAGTTGGAAAATTTGAGAGAAAAAACCTCGAATTCATGGGAAATTTTGAGCTTAAAATAATTCATAATGGTTGTTTTAAGGTGGGGAAGAGTTCTAGAAGGCCAAGTATTCCCCGGACATCAACGACCAGGATCGAATCCGTTTTATGGGAACAAGGGAGGGATCAACCATATGAAATTTAGCATGGCGCAACAAAACTTGGATCCAAAAACACAGCTTCTAGGAAGTGAGGAATGGTAAAACAAACAGATTCTGGGAGAATGCGTGGCAACATGAACCCATAATGGAAAATCCGGACAGGGAGGAACTCCAACAGGAGATGACCGCGCAAGGAAAAATCAAAATCCATCACTACTGGAAACAAGAAAATAACCGCGACAGATGGAGGATCTGGGACAAACTCAATCCACAAAACAGAGATCGAATCACAACAATAACAAAAGAGGTGGAGGAGGAATTGGGGAAAAGGAAAATTGTAGTCTCAGAAGAAGAGGACCAACTAAGATGGGGCAGGAAAAATGGTGGGGAATTCAACTTAAAAGAAGCTTGGAATAACATCGCAGACCAAGACCAAGAAGATCCGGTGCAATAGTGGGGAAAGATTTGGGGCAGTCCCCAGTGGCCAAAAGTCAAAATGTTCAAATGGCTAGTACTTCACAATCGAATTCTAGCCTGGGAAAACCTACGGAAAAGGGGTTTCATAGGCCCATCACGATGCCACCTCTATAAATCTAAGGAAGAAACAACAAATCACCTCCTCGATGAATATAATTACACAACAAATATCTGGGATTGGGCGGCATACATATTTCGCCAGTCCAATAGGAACCGAGGTAACATTAGCGCAACCATCAATAACTGAAATGAGAGTTACAGTGAAAATGAAATGGTGAACCTTTGTTGGAATCTCATGCCAGGGATGATCGTATGGGAAATATGGAACGAAAGTAACTGACGCATCTTCAGGAATGAAAGCCTTTTGGAAGGGAAACTCAAGGAAGCAATAATCTCACAAATATGAGAAACGGTGTAGAGCGGCAACTGCCAGAATGGAAAAGCGCAACTCACAGGCCAGGAATCCTGAATCCTATAATATTTTCACCTAAACGACGAGCACAAAAAAACACAGGTAGGGAAGCCACCACAACTCCAATTAGGAAAGAACAATTGGACACCAACTCCGGCAAGGTTCCTCAAGTTAAATTTTGACGAGGCAGAAAAAGGAAACTTGGGAATGACAAGGATGGGAGGGGTGATCAGAGATAGTGGTGGTAACATAATCCGATTGTACGTTGGGAGTATGGGAAACTCAACCAACAACGCAACAGAATTTGGATCCCTGGAGCTCTGTCTCGAAATTCTAAGATGAGAAAGGATGACCAACACTATCATGGAAGTTGACTCCACCCTGGTCATCAACACAGTGAAGAGACTCCAAAATGGCACCATAGTGGGAAAGGTTCAGAGACATTGGCGCTTGGCACACTCCCTACAAAAAATCCAGGAGCATCTGCAAACGATTAACATAGTGGAGTTGCATAGGGTATGTAGGTCATCAAATGGCATGGCAGACAAAATTGCCAATGAGGGGGTTAGCAAGGAAGGACCAGAACTAGATACTACCTAGATCAACATCCCAAAAGGGAAATTCAGAATGGACTGCATCCAATTAGTGACAAAAGATAATGACAACAAATTAATCAAGGAAGGTCACATCGAGGAGGGAAACGAAAGACCCAGCGGAAGGCACGAAGGACCCAGGCAGGATATGATTGCCCAACACTCGACCACTAATCACAATGTAGGATCAGATTATACAACAGGAGAGTGTACGAAAACAAGGTCGTTTCAACAGTAATATTTGCGGGGAAATACTGTGGGAAAGTATCGATGACAAACAACAAGCAACGAATGACTTAAGGCAAGAGGGATTGACACTGACCATTATCAATCCACCATGCCAAAGACCAGGTACGGGGAGTTGCACAATAGGATATCAAGCGATCAAGGGAAAGGGATCGTATATGGATAATGACCGAGTCATCATGATCATACATACCATGACGAGGAAAAAGGATGGGAAGGTTCACCTCTACAGGAAGACCATGATTGGAAGGATGAGCCCACAATAGGGAAAGTTTAATAAGAGAGGAAACAACAAAAATAGATGAAAATAGAAGAGCGCAACTACAAGGGATACCACAGACACAAGGGTAGGGAAAGGAGGAACCCCTGTGTATATTGGAATAGGTTGAGAATCCAGCAAAGGAGCTGCCATAGGCCAGACGATATGGTGAGAATGAAGTGAACGCACAACAATAGAAACCCCCCGGGGAAGGGAACTCTGAACAATCCTCGACGGGTTTCAAGGATGGAGCAGGCAGAAAAAGATGCAGAGGAAACCTTTCATACTCTATTTCCACTGAAAGGAAAGGAGACCATTACCCTGTTGGAAAAGGAAATCAAGGAAAAAAGCAAGGGCAAAACATGGGATGCTCTGACTCAGGAAGCGGATTGGGTAACTGACCCAAGAGACACACAGCCCAGGGAAACCCTCTACCAAAAAATGGTGGAGATGGCGTGGAAAAAAAATATGTTGATTGGCAAAGTGAGCTTAGAAAGGGAGGATGCCAGACAGGAGAACAACAAAGAACACACGAAACTGCTGTACAAAATCTTGAGGTGCCTCAACAGTATGGAAACCATTACCAAACTGCTAATTGGGGTCGAGAAGGACCAGAAAGACAAGATGGAGCTGTTGGTTGCTCAATTCCACCTCTACCTGCACTACGCCCATCATATGGACATCACGCCAGCCGATGGGAATGAAGTGCCAAAACATATCAAAAAGACTCGTACGGTCTCCCAAAAGGAGGAGAACAAGGTCCAGGCGGATGAAGGAAAGAAACATATCATTATCTTGGACTAGTTTCTGGTTAGTCTATTTTCAAGTCAGTCGGGTCAATCCTGTGTCAGTCTCATATTTTGGTATTTTTTATTTTTTTTCATGTCGGTTGTGCTTATCTTGTCAAAAACTGGACATGGTAGGACTGGGATAGTTTCCCATGGTGGCAGTCCAGTCATAACCCTTGTTTATTTCAGAAAACACAACTCGAGAACCTTTGGCCTGGTTTCCTTTTTGGCAGACCAGGGAGTTCCCCTTTTTTGTATCATAACCCTCTTTTAGTAATACAGGATCTTAAACTCACTTACAAAAAAAAAATGTGGGGAAGAGTTCATAGAATCGACAATTGAGATCGTGTTTGATCTCGATACCAACGACCTAGATTCACCATTGATAAATTTAAAAAATTGATAAAGTTTCGAATATTGACAAAGTACCAGATCAATGAATGTGATTCATTTCAGAGGTTTGGAAGGAGTAAGATCGATGATTCGTATTCGTTTTCATCCATTTGGGAGGTCGGAGAAAAAAATGATCGAGATCATCTTGGCTGGGAGATCAACGAGCCAAATTCACCTGGGTTTTGGCCGAATTTTTCTAAGTGTTGAAAATCACCATTTGAGATCATCGATGGCCTATGGATCTGGGATCAATGAGTTTGGACAAGTGTTGAAGTTCAACCAAATTACATCTAAGATGACTGATGGCTGATGGATCGGGGATCGACGATTTTGGTGAAGTGTTGAAGTTTGACTAAAGGACATCTAAGATAGTTGGTGGTCGATGGATCATGGATTGATGAGTTTGGAAAAGTATTTAAGTTCTTCCAAAGGACATCTAAGATCGTCGATGGAAATGGATCAAGGATCAACAGATTTAGTGAAAAGTTCATATTCTTCCAAGAAAAACTGTCAATGGTCAATGGAGAAAACAGGGTGATGATGTGTCATGCCACATTAGCATCCACATGTCATGCCACGTCAGCCTAGTTGATGCCTGAAGATGACATGTCATTCCATGTCAAAATCCATACGCCATGCCACATTATCATAATTTCCACATCATCCAACGGAGATGGTCGATGTCCGATGGTTAGGTCGACTAAATTGAGGAAATGTTTTTGGCATTCATCGGAGATCATCGATTGTCGATGGGTCGATGGTCGAGTGTTGGATGAATTGGTAGGGAGTTCCATTCACCAACGAATATCACCAACGGTCAATGATTGATGTCTCGTTGAAGAAGAGATCCCCATAGTTGGGAAATAAGGGGAGACTCAACTTTTCAGTGCATCTCCTTCTACTGTCGTTTCATCTCCAGAGACACCTAGCATTTGTCGATTCTCAAAGGAGGATATGCAAATTATCTTCGAAATGTGACGGGATGCAATAGATTCACTTCACTCCAAAAATAATCTGTGTTGTCTTCTGGACGCTCTGTTTGACTCCCTTTCAAGCAATCTTTTCAAGTGTAGATGCTCAACCTGCTACCAACCTTATGTGTTTTCTCCACAACCTCCAAATGGTGACAACTATCCAAGTTTTCCCATAGTTTAATTTATTTTTCTGTTATTATGTCTCTATGTTCAGAACAACCATGACTATAGATATGTTGATGAATAGTTTTTGGTTTCCAGTTTTTAGCAGACTTCAACACAAACTTGAAAGCATGCCACTTGTTGTGGTTTCCATATGTATGGAAAAATAGGTGGCTAGTTTTTCCTTATATATTGGTTTGTTGATGATTTAAGGAAATACAATTTTATTTACAAACAAAAAAACTACAACAACATTTTGAAACCCACAACTCATATATAACCAAAATGTAGGATATATGATACTCCTATGCAAATTATAAGACAAATGCATGTTCAAATTCTTGTCAAGAGGATGGATTATGGTATCCAAAATTTTATGCACGTGACCAAACAAAAAGGATTATTCCAAAATAAATGTAGGTCTAATAAGATAGGTAGGAGGTCTAAATATTGAGAAAGGTTGAAGGTCAACAAGCTCTATATAACATACACAAATAGAATTCCATATTGTGTTAATGAATTCCATTCAAAATCAAATAAACCAACAAGAATTCATATCTAGTGATGTGTAGGTGTGAAATAACACATGCCAATATTCATTGCAAATCTAGGAATGAGAAGAGGTTTAATTTATTCTTATGTAGATATAATATGTGGTTGTGGCCAAGCAATGTAATATGTGAATTGTATTTCCTTGTTTTATTAATAAAAAATGTGATTCGAGTTGATAAGGGGACATGGACAAGAGATGAGGGTTGAATTAATCCACAAAAGGGGGGAGTTTCTAGGATAATGGCCAAGAGGGTTCCAAGGGGGGAAAATACCCATTTATATTGATTTAACCCATTTTTCCTAAATTTTCCATTTGTATATGAACCTTCTCATTTTTGTTTGAGTGTTCCCTAAGATAATTATTGAATGCATGTAAGAGGGTGGGTGTGAGTAGTCACATCCCTAATTTATTGGGCACATGGGGGTTAAGTACAATCAACTTGGGGAAGAGTGTGAGTCAATAAAGGCAAGCAAAAGAGATGAAATTCATATGGGTGGGAACAACAGCTTTTAGTTAGTCAAGTTTGGACATGAGAGAAAAGGGAGAGAAATAAACAGATCTTGAAGCTGATGCATCCATGGAGGGAGAGTTATAGAGCATGTTGGAGCGTAATTGGAGAGAATTGGAGTTGGAAAACTAAAGAGTCAGGTTTTTAGTCATGAAGAGTGAACTCCTGGGTAAGTTGCACTAAAAAAACAAGTGTGTGTTGTTGATTTGTTGATAGTTTTCCTAGCAACAATTTCCCTTGAGTTCCCAGCTGAGAGATTCCTAGTTTCCTGTGCTAGAGAGACCCTGATAAAATAATGGGATGCCCAAGGGACTGAGACAGTGAAGGGCTACATTCCTTGGGTTGGACAGGTCAAGAGGAAGAGAACTGGTGGAAAATTGGGATAGTTGTAGGAGAATATCAGTTGGGTTGAGAGTTTTATGAGCTATGAGTGGACTGTGAGAGAACAGTTTCTTTTGTGGATTGCTAGCCTCAGCTCAGGGGTGTCTATTTGTTGATATTTGGAGTAGTCATTCTATGGTTGGGTGGAACGTCTGTCCCAAGAAGTTGGTTTCACAAATGTTGTAGAAAGATAAGTGTTTTATCTTGTTGTTGGGTTAAATTATGTGTTTAATTGTTGTGCATGAAATCTGTGTATTTGGAAGTGATTTATATGCTAATGTAATGAGTTGTTTAGCTGCATTTCATGTTGATTAATAACATGTTATATGTGCTTCTATTTTGTGGTTGTAGATAATGGATAAATCAATTTTAATTCTTAGTTGTAAGCTACATGCATTCAACTAATTGTAAATGAATCAATTTATTTGGCCAAAAATTTCATTTTTAAGAGTATTTTGCATCGTAATGTCCCTCGGTTGGACTGGGGGACGTTACATTATGGTATCAAAGTGCCTGGTTCAAACAACTGGCTTGTATGGGACAATATGGATGTGAATTTGTGAAATTCATTGTTGCAGGTTTTGTTTGTGACCGATTTGGGGGGGAAATGAGATTTTAGAGAGAAATCCCCAATTCCATGAGTGAAATTTGAGTTTTAATGCCCACCTGTAGAGTTACAGGAAGTTGGAAGAATAGGCAGCTGAGATCGTGTTGATATCATGATGGACGGACAAGACTTACCATGAAAAATTTAAAATTCCTAAGGATTCGACCATTTGAAAGGTTGATGGGATCGATGAGCAGGATTAAATCGAGGGTCATGAAAGGGAGCCAAAAAAAATTCTTGTCCAAGTGATCTCAGGCTCGATTCCACAGAATTAACCAAATCTTGGATGAGATTTAACTCCCTGGGGCTTGTCAAAGTTTCATATGACCAGGGTCTTAGAACTTTGTGCTACGCTAAAAAGGAGCTAATACTTATGAGCTTCGAGACTTCGGAGGTTCGAAGCTCTAGGATGTTAGAACTTAAAAATACTCTAATACTACTAAAGGAAACCTTATGGCATGGTTACCAGAGATTTTGATCGATAACTGGCGACTTCCTATCCATTGTCGTGGGATCCGCCTTATCATTAAACCCAAACCAAATTTTTAGTCACGAAGTAACGAGGGTCGTAGATCTAAGGATCTTTGGAATCCTTCTTTAACATTGGATGCACATCATGGTCAAATTCGGTGTTGACCCACTCCGAGAGTAAAAAGGCGTTACATGGTTGAAACTCCTTGACAGTTGAAGTCGCGAAGTGACATGGGTCATATATCTAAGGATCCTTCGGGACCCTTCTCGATCGTTAGATCGAGTATAGTGGAAGGATAGGGTAATTTGTACCTTTAACTGATAGTAAGCAATCATCCTTTTTTTATGTTTTTTTCGGTAGGTAACCTTCAGGATTGAAATGGGTTAAAACCTGTAAGGGATGCGAAGTTGCGAAGTAACGTGATCCGTGAATCTAAAGATCCTTCAGGACCCTTCCTGACTATCAGATGTGAGTTATAGTCAATCAACATTGACCACTCTAGGTGCGAAAGAGTTTTGTATGGTCGGAATCCCCAAACACCGAAATCGCAAACCAACGATAGTCGTTGATCTGAGGATCCTTCGAGATCTCTTCACAACCGTTCGATCAACTAGTGGGAGGAAAACGCAAGTACTTCAACAAAGTCTTACTTTAGGAGTCCAGAAATTTGAAACTTCGAGACTCCGAGAGATTCAAAGATATAGGATGAGGCATAAATTTTGAAGCGCCAAAGGCCGAAGGATGTGGTGAGGAATTCTGGAACTTCGAAACTCAGAGACTTAAGGAGATTTGAGGATGTAGGAAGATGCATTAAGCACTGAATTTTCCTCGCCAAAGTGTCCAACTTTGATAGGTTGTGTAGCAAAGAAAAATCTCAGTCGTCCATCACAAATAATGATTAATCCAGAGCCATCTATCATCAATGCTTGGAGGTGACTCAGATTCACTAGAGTTGTGAGAAGTGGACATCAAACCGACCATTGAGGACATAGATCAATGGAGGAGAGAAAAATAACATTTACATTTGTAAGGGCGTTAATAACCAGGAGAGTGTACGCTTTGATCAGGACCATCAGATAGCTCAGCTGACATGGAGGCAGGTGACGTGCACTTCCATGGTGACAGGTACATGGAGGCAAGGAATTAGAAAATAACCAAGTGTTGGGACATATTAAGATTCCATGATTCTGTGAGTTTGCAAGCCTGCAATTCCGAAGAAGTGTAAAAATAATCAAAGTGTTGAGACTTTTCAGACAGACTTATGAAATGAAGAATTATGATTTCATGAGTCCACAAGTTTTCGAGTCTGTGAGTCTATAAGTCTGAATAGATGGAAAAATAATCTAAGTGTTGAGACTTTTCAAACGGACTTATGAAAGGAATAATTATGCTTTTGTGAGTCCGCAAGTCTATGAGTCTGTGGAGAGTCCGAATAGATGGAAAAATAATCTAAGTGTTGAGACTTTTCAGACAGACTTATGAAAGGAAAAATTATGCTTTCCTAAGTCTGCAAGTTCGCAAGTCCGTGAGTCTGAATAGATAGAAAAATAATCTAAGTTTTGAAACTTTTCGAGCAAACTTATGGAAGAAAGAATTATGATACAATATGGGAACACAATTATACATAATTTCATGGATCTTGTTAAGTATTGTATCCTAACAAATTTCGTTGGTTGCAAACCTTGCAGAATTAGAGGTACATAAATAAACTTAGTTCTTATACAAGAAATAAATTCATGGAAGATGCTCAAGGTTCTTACATCCATGGGGAAGTGTTTAGAGGTATGCATATCATCATAGGGAATGTTGAGACAAAGTAAAATGGAAGAATAAATAGGTGAGAGAATGTCACTATGAGAAGTCTGCACAGGGAAGTGCAAAGTTTCATGGCTGATAATGAAAGGATTATAAAGTCTCAAGAAGAGATACTTCATAGTTTAAATATGTTGCATAAGCAAGTTAACAAGGATTTTGGCACCAAGAAAACTGGTAGTGCTATACAAGTAGCAACCTCTAAATCTCACAACAAAAGAGATGATCACGTAAATGATAGGCAATCAAGAAGCATGAGCAGGCTCCACCATTCTCCAAAGAAATTCTTATGCAGGAGCATCTTTCTGACTTGAAATATGTGTTAACAAATCAACACGTCAACACACATTTGGAGATAGGGAGAGGCACTAACCCTCTCATTTTCAAAATTCGAATTATAAAATTAAGTTAATTTATGTGTAAGGTCGATAAATGCCAAAGCCATGCCTTTGGATAGGTGTGGATGGGTTCATCGAAATAATTGATTGTAAGCAGGTATAGATCCATGTCAGCTCTAGATATCTGTTCAATGTAATGAATCATAGGGTCAAGGTGTCTTAATGGAAATTTTGATGGCACTAAGGCAGTGGAGAGGATAAGCTCATAGAGCCCTCTTTTGTAAAAAAAGAGAGATATTTTTGTATAGAGATGAGTTTAATTTTATTAGATTAGGAGATCATGAGATAGATATAGAGATTAGTAGAACAGAGTAGAGTAGAAGAAAGACACAGCAAAGAACTGCAATATTATGTAATTTGTTTTCATGAATGAATAGGACAGACATAATTGTCCCAAATCCTTGTACTGTGTTCATTTGATGTGTGAATGAATGAATGTTATATTCTGTGTATGTCATTTATTTCATTTCGTTCATGTGTGATTGTTCAAGAGTTGATAGTATGAGTTCGTGATGAAATTGGATAAGTTTCAATTGTTTCTCTTATGAAACTCATATGCAAGGTGTGCATCTTGAATGCAAGGAGTGCGTTGATTGTGTCTCAGATTGAATCAGAGGAGTTCAGAGAGAACAAAGGAAACTTAGACTAGGTGCAAGGAGTGCACATCATCAAGAAGCGACTAAGCGTCGAAGAACTAGAACAGAGGAATGCGAGGTGGGTGAGAAGAATTTCTTTTCAAGAAATCCTTCAATTTGAGTTATCGAAATTTTGAGAATGCAAGGAGTGCCTGGGAAGTAGGAATCCTTTAAGGATCAAGCTCAGAAGAGATAAAAAATTTCAGAAGTTTTGACGAGATCCAAGAGTCGGACTCGTAGAAGGAGAAAAGGTTTGAAACCTTTGAAGACTGATAAATATTCTAAGTAAGAAGAAATCAGAAGCTTGGGAGGAGGAGCTACAGTGGCCATTGGATAATAGAGAAAAAGATAAACAATCGTTTGATCTGTGTAAGTTGCACGAGACCTAACGCTTTGCACGCATAGGAGAGAGAACCTATCAAGGTTTGAGACTTGAGATTTCCAAAACCTGAAGAGCCAGAAAGCCAAAGTGAAATCTCAGTCGTTTGATCATCCGAAGAAAACCTAAGCCGTCATATCGTCCGAAGTGAACCTCAGGCATTAGATCAACCAAGTGAATCTGAGTCCTTAGATATTGTAAGCTCAAGAGGAGGCAAGCTTGAAACTTGAGATTCCTCAAGTGTGAAGAGTCGGAGAGCCGAAGTGAATCTGGACTGTTAGATCCAGAAGGGTACGTTTTGATAGGTCATGAGATACAAAGGAAGGCAAAGGTGAAAGGTTGAAACATCCAAATCCCTAATAGCCAAAGAGCCAAGAGTCATCAATCTGCAAGGGGACACTTGTCAATAGATTGTGAGCTCTGGATAAAGTGTAGCGAGGTTTCAGTTGAGATATGAGATTGTCAAATCCCGAAGATCCGAAGTAAATTTGGACCACCAGATCTAGAGGAGACGTGGCGTGAATCCATGGACTCTGGGTAAAGACCTGAAGTAATCCTCGATCGTCAGATAAACAGGACACGCGTCAGTGGATTACATCCTTCAGATAAAAGGCATTGGGAAGAAGGGTGAATTTTGAGATTTGAGATCTCAGAAGTTCGAAGACCTGGAGGAGATTTAGACCATTGGTCGAGAAGAGGGTCGTAGGGCCGTTGATCTGAGTTGAAGGGTCAAACACCTGAAGTGAAGGTAGGACCATTGATTGGAGGATAGGTTCTCGCAAATCGTAAACTCTAGAAGATCGACGTATGGAGGAAAGTGAGGTTTGAGATTTCAAAAGTCTGAATTCCGGAATTGTGAAGGAGATCACAGCCGTTGATTTAAGATGGACAGATCTGGTCCATATATTTGAAAGGCGCATATTTGAACCATCAGTTCAGACAGTACCGTCAATATCAGGAGATCAAAGGTCTCATAACATTGCGGGGACAGGAAGTGTGCAGAATTTAAAACATTGACGGCGGGCTGCAATCCATACTGTGGTTTCGCTAAGAGGACACGTGGAGGTTCGAGGAGAATTGCAGGCCAAAAAGTAGTTTGATCCCAAACTACTAGAAGTCATTCCCACAATCCCGTGGTCACGAGAGACCGCCGCAAAAGGTCATATCAAGAGGGGGCTTATCAGAAAAAGAGCTAACGCTTAGTACTCTAAGATTTCATAGAAGAGAGAAAGGGAAGGTCGTGGGTGCTATCAGACCTACACCAAGGCACTGAAAGGGCCTGTGTTTAGATAAATAAGGGAACCATTAAGGTTCCAGAGAGTCACTTGACTCAAGAATTAGAGATCCTAGACTGGAAGGTCATGCAACCCTTTGGGGAGAAGGGGGGGTCTGCACTAGGTGGTATCAGAGCTAATATTTTTCTTGCAGACAACAGGCAAAGAGGAGAGGAGGTGAAGAAGATAATATGATAATGTTGAATGATATTAGAAGCTAAATTTTTCCTGTAGACAACGAGTGAGAAGGAGACAGAGTACTGATGCTCTGTGTGTGATTTCTAGCAAGGTGTGCAGTAAATGGTAGAAAGCTAGATGAGGTGAAAATAGAGGGTGGGAAATGGCTATTGAAGGCCATATGGGTGGTCAGGGCAAGGACCACCAACATAAAAACAAAGTTGAGATAGATAAATATCTCACAGAAATAAGAGAAAATATGGAGAGGCTAGCATTGAAGATGCAGCAGGATGCAAAGGTACACTGGACATATGAATGGACTTTGAAGAGGAAATTAAAATGGCCTGTCCAGAAGTTGATATCCAAAAGGCAACAACAAATGTTGAAAAGGTGGTTGAGGCATGCTAAAAGCCTTAGTGATACAAAGGAGGAAGTGGTTCACATCTGTGACCCAGAAAATGGAAGTCTCAGTGTTAATGAGGATAAGAGATCAGTGGATGATCTCAAAGACTGCCAGAAGGGCAGGAGTGAGCTATCAGATTTCCAGGTGGGAAATGATATGATATTAGCAGAGGATTTCATAAACTACCAAAAGGGAAGAAATGGAATTTCAAGTTTCCTGGTGGGCAATGGAAAGAGATCAGTGGGAGGTCTCATATAATTCCAGAGGAGCAGTAATGAAAATTTATATTTTCAGGTGGGAAATGATATGGGATCATTGGAGGATCTCATATACTGCCAGGAGAGAAGAAGAAAAATACCAAGTTTCCAGGTGGGCAAGGGATGTGAAAGGAGATTGTTTGAAAGTCTCATGAACTCAGATGAGAGTTCATATCAACAAGGAGATCTGCTGGAGGTGGATCAGAGGAGTATTTTTATCATTGGAGGAATTTATATATTCCTACCAAGTATCCCAGTTTGGGCTAGAGCATGTATTGCAGGAGAACCAACAGAGACTATCAAAGAGGAGAAAGAACAGACATTGATGTCTACCCCAGCAGAAAAAGAGGAGAATTCAGATGAATTTATCACTCAATGGGAGTAAGATCTGAATATGTTGGAGGATTGGTTGGACAATCCAAAACCAAAAGATGGCTGCCAGAAGACACTGACAAAGATTGCAAGAGAAGAGAATTCGATAGAATTGCTCAGAAATTTCAGCCAGGAAGTTGAACAGATGATGACTGTAGCACTGAAGCATGCAACAAAAGAGGGAGAAAAATTCTAGCCAGAGGAACAACTGATAGAATATTGATATATGCCAACACAAAAGGAGTTGACAGAAACCAATATGTCAGAGGAAGAAGATGCTCAACAATTCAATAAGGAGACTGCAGAATTGAAGTCTGAAACATAGTGGAAAACTAGTGCCACAAGAGGAGATGAAGACAACATGAGATATCAAGAAGATCTTCCCATTGATAAGTATGGAGAGGAGGAAGTGTAGTAGAGAAGAATGCATAAGAAGAGCCAACCACTAGAGCAGTTGAACAAGGTGATAGAAGAAGTCAGAAATATGATGTTGAGGTCAACAGAGGAGATTGTTTGCAAGGACAAGCTGAGAAGAAGATATCATGTCATAACAGTAGGGAAGAAACAACAACAACAACAACAAAAAGTAGAGGAGCAGGTAGACAACTCCAAGTAAAAGTTTGGGATCTCGGTGGATTTCAACAGAGCTAGAGAGCTCATGAGAAGGAGCTCATGAATTTTTCACAGCAATGGAGTATGATGTAGGAGCATCTTTTTGACTCGACATATGCGTTAAAAAATCAACACGTCCGCACACATTTGGAGATAGGGAGAGGCACTGACCCTCTCGTTTTCATAATTCAAATTATAAAATTAAGTTAATTTATATGTAAGGTCGATAAATGACAAATCCATGACTTTGGACAAGTGTGGATGGGTTCATCGAAATAATCAACTATAAGCAGGTCTAGATCCATGTCAGTTCTAGATCTTTGTTCAATGTAATGAGTCATAGGGTTAAGGTGTCTTAACGGAAATGTTGATGGAACTAAGGCGGTGGAGAGGATAATCTCATAGAACCCTCTTTTGTAAAAAAAGAGAGATCTTTTTGTATAGAGATGAGTTTTTTTTATTAGATTAGGATATCATGAGATAGAGATAGAGATCAGTAGAACATAGTAGAGTGGAAGAAAGACGCAGGAAAGAACTGAAATATTATGTAATTTGTTTTCATGAATGAATAAGACAAACATAATTGTCCCAAATCCTTGGACTGTGTTCATTTGATGTTTGAATGAATGAATGTTATATTCTTTGTATGTCGTTTATTTCATTTTGTTCATGTGTGATTGTTCAAGAGTTGATTGTATGAGTTCGTGACGAAATTGGATAAGTTGAAATTGTTTCTCTTCTTAAACTCGTATGAAAGGTGTGCATCTCGAACATAAGGAGTGGATCGATTGAATCTCATATTGACTCAGAGGATTTTAGAGAGAACAAAGGAAACTTAGACCAGGTGTAAGGAGTGCACAACATCAAGAAGCGATCAAGCGTCGAAGAACAAGAATAGAGGAATGCCAGGTGGGAGAGAAGAATTTATTTTCAAGAAATCCTTCGATCTGAGTTATCGAAATCCTGAGAACGCAAGGAGTGCATGGGAAGTCAGAATCCTTTAAGGATCAAGATTAGAAGGGATAACACTTTTCATAAGTGTTGACGAGATCCAAGAGTCAGACTCATAGGAGGAGAAAAGGTTTGAAACCTTTGAATACTGATAAATATTCTAAGTCGGAAGAAATCAGGATTTCAGGAAGAGGAGCGATAGTGACCGTCGGATCATAGAGAAAAGGATCAATAGTTGTTTGATCTGTGTAAGGTGCATGAGCCTTAATGCTTCTCACACACAGGAGAGAGAACCTATCAAGGTTTGAGACTTGATATTTCCAAAACCCAAAGAGCCGGAAAGCCGAAGTTAAATGTCAGTCGTTCGATCATCCGAAGCGGACTTGAGCCGTCGGATCGTCCAAAGTGAACCTCAAGCGTCGGATCAACCAATTGAATATGAGCCGTCAGATACCATAAGCTCAGGAGGAGGCAATCTTGAAACTTGATATTCCTGAAGCGTGAAGAGTCGGAGAGCCAAAGTGAATCTGGACTGTTAGATCCAGAAGGGTACGTGTCAGTAGGTCATGAGATCTAGAGGAAGGCAAAGGTGAAAGTTTGAAACATCCTAAGCCCGAATAGCCAAATATCCAAGAGTTGTCGATCTACAAGGGAACACTTGTCAACATATCGCGAGCTCTGAGTAAAGTGTAGTGGGGTTTCAGTTGAGATTTGAGATTGCTGAATCTCGAAGATTCGAAGTAAATCTGGACCGCCAGATCTAGAGGAGACGTGACATGAATCCATGGAATTCGGGTAAAGACCCGGAGTAATCCTCGATCATCAGATGAACAAGACATGCGTCAATGGATTATAGCCTTCAGATAAAAGGCATTGGGAAGAAGGGTGAAGTTTGAGATTTGAGATCTCAGAAGTCCGAAGACCCAGAGGAGATTTCGACCATTGATCGAGAAGAGGGTTGTAGGAACATTGATCCGAGTTGAAGGTTCAAACACCCGAAGTGAAGGCATGATCGTTGATTGGAGGACAAGTTTCTGCATATCATCAACTCCAGAAGATTATTGTACGAAGTAAAGCAAGGTTTGATGTTTCAAAATTCTGAAGTCTGAAATTGTGAAGGAGATCGCAACCGTTGATTTAAGAGGGATAGATCTGGTCCATAGATTTGAAAGCCGTAGATCTTATTCATCAGTTCAGACAATACCATCAAGATCGAGAGATTGAAGGTCCTGTAACATTGCGGGGATAGGAAGTGCGCGGACTTTAAAACATTGAGGGTGGGCCGCAATCCATACCGTGGTTTCGCCATGAGGACACGTGGAGGTTCTAGGAGAATTGTGGGCCGAAAAGTGGTTTGATCCCAAACTGCTATTGGTCGCGCCCACAATCACATGGTCACAATAGACCACCTCCCAAGGTCATATCAAGAGGGGGCCTATCAGAAAAAGAGGTAACGCTCAGTACTCTAAGATTTCACAGAAGATCAAAAGGGAAGGTCGCGGGTGCTATCATACCTACACCAAGGCAATGAAAGGGCCTTTGTTTATATATAGAAGGGAACCATTAAGGTTCCATAGAGTCACTTGACTCAAGAATCGAAGATCCTAGACCTAGAGGTCACACAACCCTTTAGGGAGAAGGGGGGGTTTGCACCAAGTCCACTAGAAGAACTCATGCAAGTTTAGGATCAGGAAGAAACCCAAGTGTGTCTTCTGTTCAGAGGCAAGGAAGAAGGCATGAGGCAGACATATTGCAAGGTGAACTGAGGAAAATAAAGCCACTTACTTTCAATGGTGAGCACGGGAAAGGGGAAGAGGAAGAGGCCCGACTGTTGGAAATGAAGAAATATTTCTAGCTGCATGATTACCCATCTCGGGTAGAAGCTGGAATTGCCACCTACCACCTGCAAGGAAAGGAAACCATGTGGTGGGATCAACTTAAGAAATCCAAGAACCTTGATGAGAAGAGGATCTCATGGAGGCATTTCAAAGGTTATTTCCAAGAGAAATATTTTTTCGATCATTACTATGAGAGAAAGATGAAAGAGTTCTTTGAACTCAAGTTGGGAGCCATGACAATGGAGGAATATGAGAAGTGGTTCTTTGAATTGTTGAAGTATGTTGACTTCTTCAAGGATGAGAAGGTTAAAATCCAAAGGTTTCTAAGTGGGTTACCCTCCTTCTATAGTGACAATATTAAATATGATAACCCCAAGACCCTGGAAGAAACCATAAGGAAAGTAAGGCACCTTTATGGGCAAAGCAAAGGAAGGCCAATGTTCCAAAAGGCTTGGAATGACAAGATGAAAGGGAAAAAGGATCAAAGGTAGAAAGGTTTTAAACAATTTTTTTTTCATAAATAACACCCAAGCAAATCAGTAAGGCCAGACAACCCAAAATAATCAAAAGAATGCAGATTCTTTTGGGAAAAGACCAAGGAAACAACATGTTCAATGTTGGGAATGTGAGGGGAACTACTTATATAGGGACTACCCTCACAAAGGAGAAATAATGAGGACTGTCCACAACATTCAGGAGGTAGAAACAATGGAATACATGGGAGGGAGTATGCCAAGGATTTTTGCATCCTTGGACAACAAGCAAGCAAAATATCAACCCCCCATGATCGAAGTGGAAGGTAAGATTTATAACCCACACATAGCAATTTTAATTGATTCTGGAACTAGCCATAGTTACATAAATGCTAACATTGTTGAAATAATTCACTTGCAAAGGAATAAGCATAAGAAATATTGGTTAGTTCAGTTAGCCACGGGGGCTAAGAGAAAGATCAATGAGTTGGTTAAAGACTGTCAAATAGACATGAATGGACTCAACAAAAAGGTAGATGCAAACATCATACCATTGGGTTCATATAACTATCTAATTGGCATGAATTGGTTGGAAAAACATCATGTTTTCCTAGACTGTTACAAAAATACAATCGCATGTCTCGATGAGGAAGGGTAGCAAGGAAATATTCAAGGCATTCCAAGAGTTGTAGTTGTTAGAGAGATTTTAGCTATGCAGTTAAAGAAGAGATTCGGGAAGGGATGTCAAGTGTTTTCAAACCATATGGAGGAGACAACCAAATATAAAGTGGTAAGCATTGAATACCATCTGGTCTTGAGGGATTTTGAAGATGTTTTTAGGGAATTCCTGAGATTGCGGCCAAAGAGAGACATTGATTTCTTTATCAATTTGGTGCCAGGATATGCCCCAGTGTCTAAGACACCATACAGAATGGGTACACCAGAATTGAAGGAGTTGCAGATGAAGCTTGAAGAGTTGTTAAAAAGGGTTATATACGCCCAAGTGTGTCACCTTGGGGAGCCCTGGTTCTTTTTGTAAAGAAGAAGGATGGAACCTTAAGGATGTGTATTGATGTCAAGCAACTTAGCAAGGTTACCATAAATAATAAGTATCCTTTGCCAATAATTGATGATTTGTTTGATGAGTTGAAAGGTGCAAGAATATTTTCAAGGATTGAATTGAGATCAGGATATCATCAAGTAAGGATAAAGGAAGAAGACATCAACAAGACAACATTTAGAACAAGATATGGGAATTATGAATTCACGGTAGTGCCATTTGGGTTATTGAATGCCCCGACAATTTTTATGTGTCTAATGAATGGAGTGTTTAGGGAATACCTAGATAAATTTATGATTGTGTTCCTAGATGATATACTCATCTATTCCAAATCAGAAGAGGAACATGAGAAACATTGAAGCATGGTGTTACAAGTTTTGAGAAAGCACAGATTATATGCTAAGCTAAGTAAGTGCATCTTTTATCAAAAGAAGATTCACTACTTGGGGAATATAATATCAACAATAGGGTTAGAAGTGGATCCTGAGAAGATAGAAACCATTAGAGGATGGCCAACGCCAAAGAATGTGATAGAGGTCAGATCATTCATGGGTCTTGTCGGTTATTACTGAAGATTCATAAAAGTTTTTTCAAAGATTGCAAGTCCAATCATTTCTTTGCAAAAGAAGGGTGTGAAGTTCGAATGGACTTCCAAGTGTGAAGAAATATTTCAACAGTTGGAAAGAATATTGACAAGTGCACCAATATTGAAGATTGTGGATCCAAATGAATATTTTGTTATGTGCATGCAAGGAAGGACTCAGTGGAGTTATCAATCAAAAGGACCATGTGGTATGCTACGAGTCTAGAAAATTAAAATAGAATGAGAGGAATTATGCTACACATGACTTGGAGCTAGCAACAATTGTACTTGCATTGAAAATGTGGAGGCATTACCTTATGGGTAAGAAATTCAAGCTAATAACAAACCACTGTGGTCTTAAGAATTTGATGGAAAACTAGATGGATGGAATTTCTGAATGAATATGACTTTGAAATTAAGCATATAAAGGGAAAGGAAAATCAAGTGGTTGATGCACTCACAGGAGAGCTCATGAATTACATATTGCAGCGATTAGCATGTAAAGTACATATCTGAAATACATAATTGTTGCAACAAAAAAATCAGATCAGAATTATTTAAAAATAAAAGAGACATTGCAACAAGGTAACTTTCAACAAAAAAATGATTATTATGAGCTGAAAGAAGATGGAATTCTCATGTACAAAGGTAAAGTGTATGTGCCAAATTCTGAGGAGCTGAAAAATGCAGTGCTGAAGGAGATGCATAATGTGCCATATGCAGGGCACTTGAGATATCAAAAGACAATCGCAACAATAAGAAGCCAATATTTTTGGCTAGGAATGAAGAAATAAGTGGCTAATTACATAGCCAGATGTCTAGAATGCTAAAAGGTAAAGACATAACTTAGACATCTAGCAGGTTTGATACAACCATTTTCCATTCCGAAATGGAAGTGGGAAGTAGTTACAGTTGATTTTATTACTAAGCTTCCTAGAACAATGAAGTAGCATGATTCCATCATGGTGGTGGTGGAGAAATTGACTAAATTAGCTCATTTTATTCCAGTAAAGACTGCACACAAGGAAACAAATATTACAAATATTTATATGAAATAAGTTGCTAGGCTACATGGAGTTCCTAAGGCAATAGTTTCAGATAGAGACCCAAAGTTTGTTTCCAATTTTTGGAAGGGTTTGTTCGATGGATTTGGAACAAATTTAAATCTTAGTACAACATATCATCCAGAGTCAGATGGGAAAACAAAAAGGACTAACAGGACAATTGAGTACATGCTTAGAATGTACGTGATGGATCAACCATCAAAGTGGGAAGATTATATCCATTTAGTTTAATTTTCCTATAATAATGGGCATCATGCCTCATTGAAAATGAGTCTATTTGAAGCACTGCATGGAAGAAAATGTAACACACCAGTGAGTTGGGATAATCCAACAAACAGAGAAGTTGTTGGGCTAGAATTGTTAAAAGAAATGGAAGATTAGATGGAAAAGATAAAGCATAATTTGAAGGGTTCCTAGGATAGGCAGAAAAGTTATGTAGACATGAAAAATGTTTTCAGAGATTTTAAAGTGGGAGAACATGTGTTCTTAAAAGTAAAGACAAAGAGAAGTTCGATAAGAATAGGAAGTTACCCGAAGTTGGAAGAAAGATATTGTAGACATTTTGAAATATTAGAAAAGATAGGGAAAATTCCATACATGTTAGCTTTTTCTGCACCCATGAGAGTGCACAATGTATTTCATGTGTCATTGTTAAAAAATATGTGCCTGATCCTAACCACATAATTGATTTGAATGTGATCCAGGTGGAGCACAAAAGGGATTTCCGGGTGGAACCACTACACATCCTAGACCAGAAAGTCAAAGTGCTCAGTAACAAAGCCATAGGGTTGGTAAAGGTTCAATGGACCTGCTAATTCTTGAAGATGCTAAATGGGAACATGAAGAAAACATGCAGGCATAATACCCACAATTTTTTGACAGTTTTGAATAAAACATAATACAAGACACCATTTTGAGTAGCTAAAATTATGAAGCCACATCTCAGAGTCTTGGACAACTGTGATGAGGACCTTGATAAATGAATGGATCATTCCCTGGGTTAGCCTAGATAAATAGATGGTACATCCTGTGGGTTAAATCTGATAAATGAATGGTGCATTCCTTGGGTCGGCGAGTTGAGAGGAACATAAGATTTTGGTCAGAACTACTACTGAAGCTATTAAATTACAGAATTTTTATTTTATGTGATGTAAATTTGCATACATATATATGTATATCGGTATAGAGTGCATTGAGGACGACACAAAATTGTAGGGGAGGGGGAATGTAACATCCCCACTATAATCCTCGGTTTAATTTATGCTTATGTAGATATGATATGTGGTTGTGGCCAAACAATGTAATATGTGAATTGTATTTCCTTGTTTTATTAATAAAAAATGTGATGCTAGCTGCTAAGGGGACATGGACAAGATATGGGGGCTGAATTAATCAAAAAAAGGGGGGAGTGTCTAGGATAATGGACAAGAGGAGTCCAAGGGGGGAAATACCCATGTATATTGATTTAACCCATTTTCCTTAAATTTTCCATTTGTATATGAACCTTCCCATTTTTGATTGAGTATTCCCTAAGACAATCATTGAATACATGTAAGAGGGTGGGTGTGATTAGTCACACCCCTAAGTTATTGGGCACATGGGGTTTGAGTACAATCATCTTGGGGAAGAGTGTGAGTTAAGAAAGGTAATCAAAAGAGAGGAAATTCATATGGGTGGGAACAACAATTTTTAATTAGTCAAGTTTGAGTTTGAAGTTGATGTAACCATGGAGGGAGAGTTCTAGAGCATGTTGGAGTGTAACTAGAGTGAATTGGAGCTAGAAAAATGAAGAGACAGGTTTTCAATCCTAAAGAGTGAACTCCTGGGTGAGTTGCACTAAAACAACAAGTGTTTGTTGTTGGTTTGTTGATGGTTTTCCTAGCAACAATTTTCTTTGAGTTCCCAATTGAGAGATTCCTAGTTTCCTGTGCAAGAGAGACCCTGATTAAATAATGGGATTCCCGAGGGACTGAGATCAGTGAAGGGATACATTCCTTGGGTTGGACAGGGAAAGAGGAAGAGAGCTGGTGGAAAATCGAGATAGTTGTAGGAGAACATCAGTTGGGTTGAGAGTTTTATGAGATGTGAGTGGACTGTGAGATACCACCCTCTTTTGTGGATTGATAGCCTCAGCTCGAGGGTGAATAACTGTTGATATTTGGAGAAGTCAGTCTATGGTTGGGTGGAACGTTCGTCCCAAGCAGCTAGTTGCACAACTCTTGTGGAAAGATAAGTGTTTTATCTTGTTGTTTTGTTAAATTATTGTTCATGAACTCTTTGTATTTGGAAGTGATATATATGTTGTTGTAATGAGTTGTTTAGCTGCATTTCATGTTGATTAATAACATGTTGTAGATGCTTCTATTTTGTGGTTGTATATAGTGGCTAAATTGGTTTAATTCGTAGTTGTAATCTATAGGAATTCAACTAACTGTAAATGAATTAATTTATTTGGCCATAAATTTCGTTTTTAAGAGTATTCTGCATTGTAATGTCCCTTGGTTGGGCTGGGGGACATTACATGTTTTGTATGGGAAGAAAAATGAAAAATAATGATACCCAGGTTGTGTTATTGTAGATAAAGACCCATACCAAGCCAAATGTAAGGTTGTATGCCCAAATTCAATATGTGAGACTAGAATAATCAAAACAAAAACATTGTAAGACCAAATGAATTGCATGTAAAGCCATGGGATGGCCAAGAATACCTATAAATAATTCCAAGCAAGATCCATAGATAATCATGGTTGCGAACACCTACAATGGTAACATAGGTAACTCCCTCCCAAAAACAATGAAAATAAATGACCCAAACAGGTTTAAAATGAACATCCATGTCCAGATTTTGTAGAGTATAAATTAGGTGAGGCTCATACTAAAACCATGAAGCCAAAAATGAAGGATTAAAACCTAAGATTGCCATGACTTCAATGACCACACCAATTTGTTAAAAGTAAAAAACAACTTGGGTATCATTTCCATGGGATGAAGATTTATCATTTATATCATTTAAAAAAAACATTTATATCAGTTAAGGTGTTAAAAATGGTGTGCTAGGGTATCATCAAAGTGTCCCATGTTTTTTTTTTTTTTTTTTTCGAAGAAACATTCACACCATCAAAGTGTCGCTTGTTCTAAGCACTTTGGAGTCATTTCCAAATATGTCTAAGCCTTGAAGGTTTCATTGACCTTTTCTATTTATAGGGTATACAAGGAGACTAGCACGAGCCCAAACGTTTAGCCTTGGGGATTTTTGCATATGACCATCCCATCACTTTATTGTCTCAATAGAGGTTTATTAAATTATTATTTTAGATTTTCAAAAAATGCATCTTTAGATTTGGTAAAGCCATTATGAAATTATGGGGGTCAAACATCTCATTGAAGATATGTTAAATCATTAATCCCAAAACTTAAATGTAAAATTTGTATATGAAGTTATTTTTTTGGTAAATATGTAAAATTAATGTATCTTGAAGGTTAAGATAGAGTTGTGAAATGAATAAAGTTAAACATTTTATGATTTTCTTTTTTTTGGATTTATCATTATTTAAATTGTGTGATAAAATATTCATTGGAATTGAAACTTTAAATTGTTAAAACAAAAAAATCTTTTTAAAAAGTGATTCGCACTTTCAAACATTTTTATCAATTAAACTTAAATAATAATATTATTGTTTAATAAAATAAAATAAAATATTATTAAATATATTAATTACTTTTAATTTTAAATTAGGTAATCTAAGTGACTTAAAATAGGTAGCCTCACTCATATGTTATTATTTTTTTTTTTCTTTTTAAAACAAACATGGCTAGGCCTCTATAATAGAATAGGCGCTTAAAACTCTCTCTTACATTTTTATTATTATTTTATCTTCAATTAATATAAATGTTTTGAACTTTTAGAAATTTATAATCTCAAATGATAATTCTAATTGCAATATCTTTATGGTTCTTATTAACAACATTACTATGAAAACCTTTATTGATTTACTTAAGCATTTTCATTCACCCTTTTAAAAGAAATGCTAATATATAATTTTATATTTTTAATGAAAATTATTTTATTTCTTCTATGTAATTGTGGTTTTTTGAAAGATTGCAAAATAAATTGTCATAAAAATATTTTTTAAATCACTGTACCTATATGCTTACAAGCACTATGAGAGATATATCCATGTAACATAACCCATTAAAATAATAATAAATAATAAATAATATATATATATATATATATATATATATATATATATATATATATATATATATATATATATATATATGTTTTGATTTGTCTTAGCTTCAATTAATAGATCACCAAAACAATGTAGTGATTATCGAGGTAGCAATATATTAATATACTAAAAAATATATTAATATTTTTTAATACTTTAATATTAATGTATTAAACCAATATAGATCCATTTTAACCTTTGATGTATCAAGTGCTAAGAAGAATTAAATCTTTAAAAGTCAAAACTTTTTTTAAAGTACAAAATTTGAAAAGAAAAAATATTAAAAATTTGCACCTACAAAAATTTGATTCCTCTCCGCCCTTAAAAAATTACAAGTTAAAATGAATCTTTTTATACTAATTTAACATAAACTTAGTTTTTAATAAAAAATATTAAAAAAAAATAAAAAAAATCAAATATATTTATATTTATATTTATAAATTTTAAAAATAAATATTAAATATATCACCAACTTAGTTTCTCTAATCGAATTAAGTAGATATCTTTCATCTCATTTCACAACATAAAAGCGTGAACTTTCTTATACTCAATTGATTCTTATACGTAATCACTAGAATAATTATCTAAAGTTTATGATGAAGTATGAACCCTTTTATATTTAATTTATTAAGTTTCTTAAGGATAGTTTTTAAGCATGAACTTTTTTATATTTAATTGATTAAGTTTGTAATGGATGGATTAAGTTT
>ML805736.1:125471-145691 GCA_009831015.1 Picea engelmannii
AAGCCATTGACCAAAATAGAAAAGAAAGCTGAGGAAGTTAAGTTCATGATCCAGGTGACCCAGCTTTGGTCAAAACCAAAAGCGATGAGCATAGCACGCATATAATCCCAGTTTAACTTATCGAAGGCTTTGGAGATGTCCAGTTTAAGAAGCATACCTGGAGTTTTGGTTTTCTGCAGAGAGTGGATCACTTCGTGGGCTAGGATGACGCTGTCCATTATTTGCCTGCCTTCAACATATCCTGATTGTTCTGGGGAGATGATAGTCGGTAAGATGGACTTGAGTCTACTGGCTATGACCTTCGTTAAGAGTTTATATATTATGTTGCAGAGCGCTATAGGTCTGTATTGCTGAGGATGATGCGCCTATCCCTCTTTGGGAATGAGAGCCAAAAAAGTTGAGTTCAGAGCTCTTAGAATCTGTCCGGAGGCTCGGGAGTCCTCAAGAATTTCCCATACCTCGTGTTTGATCATTGGCCAACAGTGATGGAAGAAGTCACTGGTAAATCCATCTGGTCCTGGAGCTTTGCATTTGGGTGTGTCCTGAAGCGCTTGATCTACTTCCTCAAGTGAGATAGGTCGTAGTAAGGCCAGGTTTTGTTCCCTCGTGACAAGGGAGGGAACATGCTGGGTTACTTTGGCGATGGCTTCATGCCTGTCCTGGATAGGTTCGGTGAGGAGGTTTTGATAATATCCAACCAGAGCTGCTTCCATATCCTCATGTGAGTGAAGGGGCTTCCCATTGGCGGAGATCAGGCTTGTGATTCTATTAGTATGTCGTCTTTGAATAGTTGTTCTATGGAAGAACTTGGTGTTACGGTCTCCCTCCTTGAGCCAACATATGCGTGACTTTTGCTTCCAGAGGATCTCTTCTTGTTTCTTCCTGGCTGCTAATTGTTGGGTAACGACTTGTTCCTGATCCTTTAAATCAGTGGTAAGCCCTTGGGTTCTAATTTTCTCCTGGATTTTGCTCATGCGGTCTACTAAATGCTTTTGGGACGCAAAGATATCACCAAAGGTATTCTTATTCCAGATTCTGAGTAACTGTTTAAGATTTTTTAGTCTCTGTTGGAATCTGTACATTTTGGATCCTTGAGTTATCTCGACCTCCCTCCACCATTTCTGAATGTTGGCTTGGAAATTCGGGTGGTCGAGCCAAAACTGCTCAAATCTAAAAGGTTTCCTTCTTGTTGCAGTTGGAAGGTCTATCCAGAGCTGAATGGGCCAGTGGTCCGATCCAGGGATGTCCAAGATTGAGGCCTCCATGGTTGTGTCATCCATCATGAGGGAGTCCGAGATGAGGAATCGGTCGAACTTGCATGTGATCTAATGTGCGCCAGTTCTTCTATTTGTCCAAGTATGAATGCCATTAATAGTGTCCAGGTCGATGAGGCTGTGGATATCTATGAAACTGTTGAAATTGCTAGTTTCTTGATCCAATCTTCTTGAACCACATCTTTTCTCTTCCAGACTGCGGATGATGTTAAAATCACCTCCTATAATCCATTTATTGTGCTGGTGTAAAGAGACCAGGAATTCTAGGTTCCGAAGGAAGGCTGTTTTTTCCCCTGTTGTGGCTGGACCATAGACATTGGTTAAATGTCCTGGTTTATTGGAGCCGATGAGTCTGTAATCCATAGTGATGGAACCTCTTGTAGCTATGAAGTTCTCTAGAAGTATTGAATTTGTATTCCAGATGATGGCTAGTCCCCCTGTTGTACCTGTGGCGTCTACCGCAACAGCTGCCCCCTGCTTCCAATAATAGGGGAGTAATTTATCCACATATTCTGAGGTGCATTTTGTTTCCTGCAGAAGGATGATGTCAGGTTTTTCTGCCATGATCAGATCGCGTAGCAATTTGTGCTTGCGACGCCCGTTGAGGCCTCTGATGTTCCAAGAGATAATCTTCATGATGATGAGGGGTTGGGGAGGGGAGGGAAGCTATCCGAGATCAGGTGGATTTGCCCTGAGTTTACCATGAAGTGCCCAATTTCTTGAATAAGCTTTTTGGTAGACTTCCGCCCTCTTCTCTTCTCATCTTTCTGGGTTTTACCAGTGCTTTTTGATTGACTGCTTTGGATTCCCAGCCCTTGATTGGCTCTGGCCGTGGATCCAGCTGAGGAGTGAGGTATACCTTATGCACCTTTCGTAATTGATCTCTAGGAATTGTGAAAAGTTTCTGCTGTCTGTAAGCATGCTCAAGATGTTCCAGATCAACCCCTGCTAGATCGAGATCTTCTAGCTCCATTTTCGTTTCTCCGTTCTCTGCGTCCATAGGATTGTGCACTTCCTAATTCCCGCTTGGGGGAGTGATTTCGGATTCCTTGCTCAGAGGGGTTTTGTCTTCCCCTTGCTTGGCAATTTGAGATCCGGTAGCCGGCGGTGGCTCATTTGGCGTTAGATGATCTGCAGGGTTTTCAGACTGGTCTTGCAGTGCTATAAATCTATTGCTAGTTGATGGATCCTTACTTACCTGGGCTGGTTGTCTTCTGCCTCCCGGTCGCTTTTTCCCTGTGGGTTGGGTGAAGTCGTCCTTGTCTTTGTTGCTGTCTGGGTTTTCTTATTTGTGAGCATTGTTTAGGGGGCATTCTCTGAACAGGTGTCCATGCTCATGACACCTACGACAACGGAATGGAATATGCTCATAATCAATGGTCTGGATCCAATCCTCATCTTGATATTCCAGTATGATGGAGCCAGGAAGCGCCTTAGTTATATTCAAGTATACGCAGATGTGAGCATAGGAGGTATAACGCCTTTGCTTCGTGGCCTCAAACGATTTGAAATAAATGCCAATGGTGTTACCGATACCCGCCAGAACCTCCTCAAGCCAGAACTCTTGTGGAAGAGAGTATAATATGATCCATACAGGCGCATGAGCAAAGTCTTCCTTTTCAGGGCTAAACTTCTCCATCCAGAAGCGCAGGAAAAGGCCTGCCGAGTTGAAAAAATATGGTCCTCCGTCGAAGATGCGGTTACGATCTTCAAGATTGTAGAAGATTATTGTGAAAAATCCTTTGGATCCTAGTTGCAGTTCATAGTGACCCTTTGGTTTCCACCAGTGCTGGATCCAACGGATCAGATCTCGTTCTGAGGGCCAGATCCCTAAAAACTTTCCCACAAGGGCGTAATATCTCATGAATTGTTTTTGCTCTTCAATGCGTGGTGAACTAATCACATATTTGGGGTCTTGTGGTGCTTGTGGGATACACTTACCAAGTTTCCATGGAGCGGTCGCTGTGGGGATAGAGGCTGCTTTCTCGTGGTCGATCTCCATTTCTCGGTCCTTGGACGCGCCTTCTTCCCAGATTGTCGAGTATATGTCTGGCGGCGGCTCAAAGGCCGGTCGCTTGGTCCTCTCCGCATCCTTGCCGCTTGTTGTAGCTTGACTGTAAGATCCGCTCGTCGGCCCTCCTCCGCTGGGTGGCGGATGCCCCATTGGGGCCATTGCTAGACCCCCGCACCGCGAAAGATCTGCAGAACCCTAGTTCGTCGATCAAAACCCTCTATAATTGAATGGTTTAAGTATAAGTTGAAAAAGGTTTTAAATTGTACTTGATACTGATTCACCCCCCTCTTAGTATCAACAAATATAATATAATACAATATTATATTTTCTATTAAAATTTTCTCTAAAAAGGGCGAGAAGCACAAATGCAAGAAAATCTCTCTTCAACAACCTTTCAATAATAAAATCCTAGCGTATTAGTCAAAAAACATCTAAAAGAATAAATCTACATGAAATGAAATCTATTTCTATTACTAATACTAATGTGAATTTAGATCATTGAAAATTGCAGAGGAACAAGCACTCAATTTGAAAGGTTGACTCGCCTAAATATTTGAAATGTTTCAGCTCGACTGCCTCTCGATCCATACAACTTCAATAAGAATAATTGTAGGTTAGGAAAGCCATGAAATCAATTCCCCATCGATCTGGGACATTGGTTCATGGTTTAGAGACAAAAATATTTTCATTGGGAGAGTTTAGTTAGAGCATGTTTCTTCGCATTTCCCTAACGACACTTTTTACACCACTTCTAAGAATCAAATAAAATTATTCCAATCCTTTATTATTTTGTAGCATATGAATGACTGCACCATAACCTTAACTAGCCCATCCATAATATAAAGTATAATTAGAAATTAATCCAATTTGAATTTCAGTGACTCAAACTACATAATTAATCTAATTCGATTTTTCATTGCCCTGCAAACCACATGATAACTAAGTGTTTGTTAACGATACATGAAAAGGTATTTGTTACCATGTAGCCTTGTTTCATGATGGTGATAATGATGTTTAAGGTTATGACATCTTAAGAAATGTAAGGAATTACTTGGTTTACTTTAAGAGAATTATTACGAAATCCTCATAATTTGATGAGTTAAAAGGCTAAGAAGGACACTATTGTAACAAATACTTTGAAATTACAATTTAATGTGGGTGTACATGGGACATTTTCAGAGATAATGTTTTTAATCTTCAACCCTATTATTGTCACAAATATGAAAAATTATTTTGACCCACAACATTTTAGGAATTGTCCAACGCCCTCATTCACTATGGAGATTGTGAGAGTTTGTTCTTAGCAATGTTTATTTTCTTCTTTACGCTAAGTCAAAACAGGGAGATACTTTTGATCTTCTAAATTAGGGTTGATCACCTCCTTATAGTATCTTTATTTTATTTTATCCCCTAACTCTTTATGGTAACACAATTTCTCTTGAAATTTAGATGTAATAATATTTGTAATATTATCTTTAATCTTTAGAGTGACCTCTTCCTTTATTCCCCAATGATTTAGCCAAGACTTGACATATTTATGCCAACCCCAATTGAGTCGCAGGTGGTATTCACTAGAGTTTGAAGGAATTTTAGGAAGCCTCTTGTCTTCCATGTTGTTTATCTTGTTCTTGTACATTAGGTACCTAGTCATAGTGCTCTCACTGGGGGAAAGAATCACTTCTATGAGAAGGATAGGATAGAGTGTATTGCCTTTAATTTTGAGATTATAAGTTATAAAATACTTTTGTATTTTCTTTATCTTCCTCCAAAATTCTCTAGAGACATTGCAGCCCCAAAATTCACACCCATACAAGATAACAAGAGCGACAAGAGTCTCAAAAATAAGTTTCTTCTTATACCATAGCCAAAGGTTTGTCGACTTACCATTGGTTTCAAGTCCATAATAAGCTTTCCATCCTCCATTTATCTTTTTATCAAGGATATAGTTATGATTAATATTGTGATGAGGATCGATTTCAAGATATTTGTATGAAGTCACTTCATTTAGGATACTATTGTCATACGAGAAGTTAGCATAAGTGATATTTTTGGATTTAGTTATCATAAATTTTATTTTTTCAATGTTAACAGTGATTACATGTACTAGAGAAAACATCCTTGAGGATTTTTAGTTGCATGTCGAGATCATAAGGATTCCTCACCTTAGGAATAATATCATCATCACAAAGAAGAAGGATGATGAATACACCAACAATACTCAGGCTGACATAACCTACTTGTTCCAAACAACCCTCTAACATGTCAATGTATATACCAAAAAGGGTAAGGGATGGGGGACAACATTGCTTAACTCCTTTCTACAATTAGTTTATTCCAACTAGCCCTCAATGTTCCTAAACTTGGAAATAATAGTACAACCTTATTGCAGTAGCACTCAACACGAAATGAACTTATATCTCTTCCAACTTATTCCAAAGGTTAGTCCTGGTAACTATGTTAAAATATTTTCTAAAGTTAACAAAACAACATATGAGATTGGTTTTATTATTATGATACTCCACCATGATCCTAAGCATATCAAGGTGGTCCATAGTTGAATGATAGCTTCTAAATCTAGACTATATTTTAGCTCTTTTTCCATGGATTTCTTGCCATGTGTTGATCTTCTTTTCTAAAATAATTCCATATAACTTGGCTAAAAGGGGGGTAATCATAATGGTCCTATAATTATAGGGATTGTTTTTATCTCCACTTTTAAAAATAGGTACAATGATGCTTTTAGTCCAGGGTTTATGGAAGCCATGTTTCAATGCTAAATTTGAAGAGCTTGTGGATGTGAGGGATGAGAATAGGTCCTCGAATTTTTAAGATTTCTTCTTGGTAGCCTTTAATGTCCTTAGCTTTCCCTTTTGTGAGGTACTTAACCCTAAAGTCTTTTTCCTCTATTGAAAAAAACATCTTCCTATGTAGAAATGATTTGAATATTTTCCATGACATTAGGGGATTCATAAATATTTTTAAGGTAGGAATTTCAACCCCTCAACGGAATCATATTGTTTTCTTTAGTTTTACGAGTCATAATTTACCTCCAAAATGTTTTAGGATCTAACTTAAATAGGTGCAAAATCTTATTTTGCTTTCTATTTATATAGTACATTTTTTTCCTTTTAATTAGGGCTTTGTATCTATTTATCTTGTCATATTTTAAGGACTCATTAGAAGCATCCATAATGGATTTTCTAAGGGTTGTTCGTTCTATTTTCTGATACAGATTTAATGCGCAGAATGAAATGAATACAGATCTATAATATTAAGATAGATATACAATTAACAATAACAAAGATACAATAAAACTTGGCTTCTATTCAATAAAGAAATATGTTGAAACTGTAAAATGCAGACTGAAACAAGTTTGCTAGAATGGTGGTGGGTTATCTCTAAGAAGAGACGTGACAGATGTGCTCATTCACAAGAAGATGATTACAATGAGGCTCCGAAGTCCTTTTTACATCAAACATGAATGCCAAAACCTTAGACATCCAAAAACCTAACCCTAGGAGATGAAGCGTCAAAATTCATGTGGGTCTCGTTGGGGTAAGTTGATAAATCAACTTCCTAGGGTCGTAACTTTTTCATACGAACTTTGTTTTAGGTGCACGATAGCCCATTGGAAATGTCTATATGATGACTACACATTATGCCATCACACTTAGACTTTGTCTATAGTGTGACTATGGCAGGCCCAAAAAATGTTGTTTAGGTCCTCAAAACGACCCCAGAAGTTTAGGACCTGAAAAACTAGAAAACAACTGCCAAGATGAAAATTGAAACTGCCAATATGACATTTATATGTGAGCCAATTGGAATAGGTGGGTGGCCACTGATATCCACTTGGATAATTTTCCTTTTTACAAAACATCTTAATAAAGAACTTGTTAATTGAAGTAGAGAGGGTTGTCATTAAATTATGATAGAGGTATTCAATATTGTTTTTAGTTGATAGGAGCTTTAATTCATTATTTAAATCCTTTAGAAATGGATCAACTTTATTTTCGTCAAAAATCAAGTGATTTTGGTTATCAAAATTCTCTTCAATGGGGATTTTGCACATGACAAATTTTAGAGTTAGGGTTAAAGGTCTATGATCAGAGTCAAGATCATGGCCATTCAAGAGTTCAAAATTTACTATATGGTTTCATATGGGATATCGAATATCACATAATCTATGATACTACTATGGAAATCCCATGAATACATGTCATTGGGTTGGATTTGGCCACCTCATTGGACCATTACAAATTATTACATCTTGAGAACTATAGAGCTTGATTAACTTGGTACCAAACAAATTCTCAACCAAGTATTTATAGTTTCTTTTGTATCTACTAGCTAAAACACAATCCTCGTCTAGCCATAGAGGATTAGGTTTGGAATCATTTCTTAAAATAATAGCTTGATTAGTTGATGTTCTAGCATTAAATTATCCTCACAAGAGGATATTCCTTCATTTCCTAGAGTATAAATATTTTTTTCTAACATTTCCATACTCCACAATGACTCTGTGTGACCATAGATTCAAGTGAATAGAGGTTGAAACCATAAGTGAACATTGCTTCAACATAGTTTAATGGAGGTTCTCCCAAGGGGCAAGTTACAGTATTCTCCGAATGAAGAGGCTTTGGCATTTCAAGTGATGGATACGGCATATATCAAACCCTCCAATGCTCAACCAACTAAATTTGTGTAGAGGTTTGAAGAGATTCCAGAAGTTAAACTTCCTTTGAATTTGACTAGGTGCAAAGCATTATCCTTTATAGATTGAGGCTTGATCAACTAGTTCACTGGTATTTGGCCCTACCTAAGGAATGTGGAGACTTGGGTTAAAAAAAAATTAGAAACAACATGTCAAAGGGCAGATGAGTAATTTATTTTGTGGAAGAGGGTTTTATATGTCCCTCTTCAAATTCAAGGAGGATCAATATCTGATTTTTCAAAGGGAACTATATTTCCTTGGATCGAGATGATTGTACTTAAATAAGTGGTCTCTAGACCTCAACCTGAAGAAATATATTCCTTCTACTGTCCCATTATGGGTGAGGATTCCTCATCTTCCCCTACATTTCTATAGTGATGAAGCCTTTAAGTGCATTGGAAATTATCTGGGGCAGTATTTGGAAAGGGTTGAGATAAAGGAAAAATTGTTCTCATGTTTTAGGATATGTGTTGAGGTCGATCTTGAAAAATGGCTTCCTGAAGTGGTGTTGACAAGCGATATTGACCACTCGTCAACTAAAAGGGAATAGTCTGGTCTGAGGTTGTTTGAGTGTAACCTAATCCGTTTAAGGTAACTATCCCTGACGGGTTTAATGGCTCCGTTGGCTGGTGAAAAGATCTATCTAATAAATAAATGAAAATATGTTTAAGATCCTAACTAATAATTGTCAGATTTCAAGTATTTACAATGATCTATTAGATTAGATAATCTTACACTTAAATTCATAAAATTTACTAGTTTTACATGGGTACAAGATTTACTAGAAACCTTGTGAAAACAAGAATTTCAAAGTATGTAATGGAACTTAATCCCGAAAAATCCAATCTAAACAATATCTAAAAATAATAAAGAAAACAAATAATTCAAACTTCAATCATACTAAAACAATAACATTCAAGCTAAGATAACAATCGAATCTAAACTAAATGATTTTGAATGTAATTAATGAAATATAAACTCTAATGATCAAAGTAGTTCGATTTAACTTGATAATAATGGTTTACATTCAAAATCAATCAAACCAAATCATGTGACACTATAAATATTTTTAAGAGATATAATAAAACCTATCCTGATCGGGAGTAGAGTTGCAATCTAATGGTTAAATCCTCTCCTTCAAAACTTTGTTAGATTGTCCACCTATAAAAGAAATTCTCAAAGAGACAATGTTGCACTTCAAGTCCAAGAAAATTCCGGTGAAAGAAATTTCAACAAAATAGAGTAAATCTATATATGGTCACAACACCTATCTATCACTCGTCTCCTTTATAACATTTCGATTTTTAAAATTGTAGAGAAATGACCATATAGACATTGCAAAGTTAAGTCACATGTATTGATAACTTATTTTAAGATATGACCTTTTAAAGGTAATGTTAAATGGAATATAATCAAAAGTTTAGATCCTTTTCATTAGTTTACTCAGATTATCCTTACTTTCTAGTTTTGAAATAATGATCATATTAAAACGTTCTTCAATAAAGACAAAAATAATAATAAATTTTAAAGATGTGACTTGAAGGGAAACACGTAAACATCATAAGCAAGGAAATAAGTAATGAAAAAGAAAAGAAGAGAAGACTTCCCTGAATGATGATTTTCCTTCGTCCTGAAAGTGATGCCTTTCTACACTTATTCAAATTGACAAAGTGAAAGAAAGAAAATAAAATCTAACCTATTCCTAAATCTACTCTACACTATTCTACAAAGATCAAAACACTATGTAAAATTGTATTTCCAGTGCATCCACAAAAGCATCTTCGATCCTGCAAGGCATATAAAGTCGAAGGTCAGAATAAAAGAATGTATTAATTGCATATACAAAGGAAATATGTCATGCTTAACTCCTATATATTCATTTAAAAACAAAGCAAGCACAACCTTACTATTCTTTTGAAACTTTTCCATATATGAACCCTCCAACCAATCTGCAATTCTATCATAGTAAGGGTCATAATGACATGGAAAAATGTAAGTGAGTTTGGAAAACTTGTCAATATTATGGGGACTTGGCATAACCATCGCCCAAGGCTGAAGTGCCCCATTTTCCTGACAATTCTCCACGTGTTCATCAATTTCTTCACATGGAGGATCTAAAAAAATCATGTCATGCTTACCTCCTAGATATTTAGGTAGAAACAAAGAAAGCATGACTTTACCTTTATTATGAAAATTCCTTAGATATGAATCCTCAATCCATTCTAATATTCTATCACAAAAGTTAGAATGAAAACTATGACTTTGTCGAACCAGATTTGTCAATGGGGAACACATCATAAGAGGATTTATGACAGAAACTAGATTATTGGTTTGAACACTTCCTTTGATGAGATGAATCGTTTCAAAATGCGAAGCATAATCATTAAAACTTGAACTAATCAAAGAATGAATATGCAATGCAGAATCTTTGATCTCCATAAGAATGAGTGCAATGTCCTTTTCAAAAATAAATCGTGTAGAATCATCTTGCAACATATATTTTTCCCATGTGAGAGATGCAAGTGAAAGAGCGTCAAATCTGACTTCATAAATGTTATGTTCGAAATTAATTTCACCAAATCTTGACATATCAAAAATATCATATTGTGATGGAAAAGAATAAGATATCGTGGGTAAATTATCATGCACACCATAATCTAAAAAGAGATTGGGATATAAAGAGTAAAATGAATTAGAAATGAGAACATGAAAATATTCTCTTGAGCTATGATAATTAACAATGGTATTCTCAAGACATTCCTCTTCACTTGCCTTAATACTTCCACTCTTTTTTGGTGATAAATCCTTCAACATAATACGATCATCTAAATTTGCCTCTTGTATGATAGACAATTCAAAACTTTCATGACAAACATCTAATCTTTCTCATGGATAAGGTATGATTTGTGGATGAAGGTTTAAGGTTTCTTCTTCAAATTGCATATTTACATATTTAATATGTTTCATTGGAATGTTAGAACACTTAAGATCATTTTCATCACCTAAGTGTTATTAAATAATTGAATTTAAGTACTGATTAGAACAAGAATTAGAAGAAGATGGACATATACTTATACCCACAATAAAATCTCCTTCCACGATAGTTGAGGATTGAAGATGCAATGGTTCAGAGGAAAAAATAGTTTGATTGTCAGTGAGAACATTTTCAATAGATTCTACCTCCCTTGCTTGTTCAATATTTTCTGATGGATTCCTCTCATCTTGCAAACAAAATTCATCTTGCAATTGAGTGTTAGGATTTGTAACTGATTCATCATTCACGATTGAATATGGTTGGATGAAAGGGGCACAAACATCAAAGAGGAGATTTAGTACAAATGACATGTCATCAAGATGAAATTTACAGAGAACATGATGGATGCTTGTTGAAAATCCTTCTGGAGATGAATCATCATTGATTAGTAGAGTCTGAAAATATTCACATAATCAATTGTAATCATAAATTTCAAAAGCATCTATAAATTCATCTACAAATTGAAACCAATCAACAATGTAATATGTTGTAAAAGACTCAAAAAAATGTTTAATCCGACCCCTAAAAGTGAAAGTGAATAATCTGCATAAAACATTTAAATCATAAATATCATGCTTGATGCACCTACACCAAAACTTGTTAACATGGTCTTTTGCCAATACATTCCCCTCGCCATGAAAGGTGAGTTTGGACAAGCGAGAAACGGTCATGTTAGGAATAGCAGGTAATGAGAAATGGAAAGCATGGTCCAACACAGTGGTTTGGGAAAGATCCATGAGAGATTATATACATTCGAAATAAAGACTATGCAAGGCCAACTTGTCAGTTTGCATGCCTTCTAGTGTATTTCAAGATGACACAGAAGAAGAATTTATAACTCTGGAATTATGACAAGTTGAGGGGTGAAACATTTAATCATTAAATTTACCGCGACCCTCCTTCTAGCGCCATTTGTTTATGGGTGATATTGACCACTCATCAACTGAAAGGGAATAGTTCGGTCTAAGGTTGTTTAAGTGTAACCTAAGCCATTTAAGGTAACTATCCCTAACGCGTTTAATGACTATGTTGGCCGGTGAAAAGATATATCTAATAAATAAATGAAAATTTGTTTAAGATCCTAACTACTAATTGTCATATTTCGATTATTTACAATGATCTATTAGATTAGATAACCTTACACTTAAATTCACAAAATTTACAAGTTTTACATGGGTACAAGATTTACTAGAAACCTTGTGAAAATAAGAATTTCAAAGTATGTAATTGAACTTAATCCTGAAAAATCCAATCTAAATAATATCTATAAATAATAAAGAAAACAAATAATTCAAAATTCAATCATACTGAAATAATAGCATTCAAGCTAAGATAATAGTCAAATCTAAACTAAATGATTTTGAATGTAATTAATGAAAGATAAACTCTAATGATCAAAACAGTGCGAGTTGACTTGATAATAATGTTTTACATTCAAAATCAATCAAACCAAATCGCGTGACACTATAAATATTTCTAAGAGAATATAATAAAACCTATCCTAATTAGGAGAAGAGATGCAATCTAATGGTTGAATCCTCTCCTTCAAAACTTTGTTAGATTGTCCACCTCTAAAACAAATTCTAAGAGAGACAATGTTGAACTTCAAGTCTAACAAAATTCCGGTGAAAGAAATTTCAACAAAATAGAGTAGATTTAATACAGATAAGGAAAGGAAACAACTTTGAGATCAATCATTTATGGAGAATAATAATGTATTATTTCAATTAGTGAAACACATCTCAATAAAAAGAAATAATTAAACATATGTGATTTGCATAAGAAAAATCTAATACATTTTACACACACATTTATCTATCAATCACACAAATAATTGATAAAGATGAGATAACGAATGATATATTTTAAATATTAATCTTTGGAACAAAAGATACAACAATTAATATCATAACAATGAATTAATAAAACATGGACAAAATCCAAATTTTCATTCTACAAAGCTATGACAGGAAGAAAATGAACACATGAATGAAAACAAATGATATTATATTAAAAAAAACTCCAAAATTACTCACAAAACAAAAGTCTGAAGAAAAATGAGGTTCATTATCCTGACATTACAATCTCAAGCCCATTAGCTATTCCATTCTCCTCTTCTTCCAGAGCTCTAATCTTCTTTTTATAAGCCTAGACTACATAAACTAATTTAATTTAATTAATTTCATGATAAACATCAATCTCTAATATCCCTGGGTCGTTCAAACAAAAACCAAATTGGATGTTGACTGCAACACAAAATATGGAAAATTTGATGTCCAAGATCTATCTGTATCTCCAAAACCATTTCGTTTCTGGAGAAAATCCTTTCCATTAAGGTAAAACGCTTCGTTCTGCAGATGGGTTTACGATCGTTTCTGTAAATGCATTATTATTTTCCCAGAAATGAAGATTTGATTTAGCCTCCTGAGAAGTGAAGCGAATTTTTAGTTTTCTCATTTCAATCCTTTAGAAACTATTCTCCCCAAACAAACAATTCCAACTCTCTTCCATGATCTGGAGTATGAGATCCTTTAATTTTATTATTATTATTATTATTAGAAAACAAAATCAAACAAATAATTTAAACGTCTTTCATACTAAAAAAAAGAAAACCCTAATAATAACAAAAATATTTGAGAATAACAATGGAATGTTCCATTATGTATTGTTTTAAATCAAATATTTAATTATTAATATAATAAAACAATACAAAAAAAAAACTCATATNAACGTCTTTCATACTAAAAAAAAGAAAACCCTAATAATAACAAAAATATTTGAGAATAACAATGGAATGTTCCATTATGTATTGTTTTAAATCAAATATTTAATTATTAATATAATAAAACAATACAAAAAAAAAACTCATATATATTCTTATTTTACAAACAAACTATAAACAAATGTACAAAAAGGAATTGTTAAATCACTTGACAACTCTTGGGCCACTTTTCCATTTAATTGATGGTAAACATTGTAATTCTCAATTGTTTTATTAGCCTCATGTCTTAAACATAGTGTAACATGTAATCAATTTAGTTTTTTGAATTATGTGGTTATTAAGAATGATTGTTAAAACAATTAATTGCAAATAACTTTTCATAATGACCAAGTAATAGCAATGATGACTTGAAAACCATGACATGATAGTAACACGAACTTTTATAGTATTGACCTTTGTAATGTCATGTAATTCAAATCAAAGGTCCAAATATATAAAGAAAATTTAACCATTGTTCATAGTTTTAATTCATGATAAGGATTGTGAACATTAAGACTAAGACCAAAGAAAATCATGTCTTGATTATTCATCAAAATATGTTTCTCTATCTCATGCTTAAATGAGATCATTCCTTTTTGAAATATCATCAAATAGTATTAGGAAAACAAGAACAAGTGTATAAAAGTAACAATAAATTTATTCTTGGGTTCCATTGTTGAATCATGATGATAATGAGATTTTTCATTCATTAACCAACATAGAAGACCTGAAAATAAAAACATGTTATGAAACCATTTGCTAATCATTGAAAGACATCACAAAATCCTTCATACTCTTGTTTTGAATTTTCATGTTGAAAATCAAGAAATTCAAAATGAAAAATAATCGATATAAGAATGAAGAACCAATATTAAAGTCAATTTCAAAAGTTAGCATATTCAACGTAATAATGTCTAGTGGAAACATTTAAATCACAAAATATTCACACAATTCAAAGAAAACCGCTCAAATAAGAAAAAATCAGAAAGAGATAAAAGGACTATCAAAAGACCAAAAATCTAGCCGATACAATTTTGTAAATTTATTACATTACAAGCTGGCTATCACACTAAATTAATCCATAAAATCATCTTCTCAGATCAAGTAAGATAGAGTTGGATGTCATGAAAGCGATATTTTTGAATGGTCAAGGGGGACTGTTGGGGGCCAACAAGTGGTTATGATAACCTTAGACAACTGGAAACACATTCAACAATTAGACTATGAGAAGTTACCCTTTACGTGCGAATATTTCCACAAATATGGGCATTTTCCAAGAACTGCAAGAAGGTAGAGACTCAAACACCCCAGGAAAATGATAGGGAAGATCAATGGAAAATAGTTGGTCAAAAGTCAAGAACTAATGTCAAATTGGGGGAAAGGTATTAGACCATGTTTAGGAAGGCTCTTGTTCCCTCTTTAGTAAAAAACCTAGTAGATTCCAAGGGTTCTTATTCAAATTTGATGGGTGTGCATATAGCTAAGGGAGGGGACTCAAAGGCCAATAAATGGAATGAAATTATCTCTTAAGATGAGGTCGAGCCTACAAGAAATTTTCATGAAAAAAATCCCCTGAAACACATGAGGATTTATCATGTGTGGGAATTTCCTTCAGTCCAAAACCATGAATAATCATGAACCATAATTGAAAATCAAGAATAATTTTCTTAAAAGAGGGAAAAGGGTCAACCCTGTGTACCATCAATGGAGGGAAAGGAAGAGATCGGGACCAGAGTCAAAGATCTTCCCTCTATGGGCGTGGAAGAAGTAGAAAATTAATAACAAGGATGAAGAGTCGATCTTTATAGAACCTAAGGTTAAAGATTCAGAAATCGTGGAGCCTAAGAGGGAATAATCAGTGGATTAGGGTTCATAGGAAATATTTCCCCATAGATATGGAAGGAAACGGGCTCATACATTGATATTGGAGCAAGAAAATAAGGACATCATGATAGGTTCACAAAATACTCTTGAGACAATGATGGGTCCAGGACAAAAACCAATCAAAGCCACTAGACACAATGCTCCTTCTAAGGGAGGTAGTTTGAAGCTTTAGAATAAATAATGATAATCGTCTCTTGGAATCGTAGGGGTTTAGGTAGCATCCCAAAATATGTTGTGTTAAAAGACCTTGTCAAAACACAAAAGCCTATGATATTCCAAATCCAAGAGACTAAAATGAAGTCTTCAGAAGAAATCAAAATTGGAAAACAATAGTGGATATTGTCATAGGAAATAGTGGAAGACTCTCGAGGAACATAGGAGGTATATGTACTCTTTGGAACCCTCAGTTGGTAAGTATGGAATACTCCTTTCAGACTCAAAATTATATTTTGATGATATTTTAAATCATTTGGTCAGGGAAATACTCTAGATCTAAAAGACTAAAATGAAGTCTTCAGAAGCAATCAAAATTGGAAAGCAATAGTAGATATTGTCAAAAAGGAATAGCGGAAGACTCTCGAGGCATGTCAAGGGGTCTATGTACTCTTTGGAACCCTCAGTTGGTAAGTATGGAATACTCCTTTTAGAATCCAAATTAGATTTTGATGAGATTTAAAATCATTCAGTCAAGGAAATATATAATCATTTTTAATATTTATATGGCAGTCACTTATATGGAGAAACAATTTTGTTCTAGAACCCTCGTGAATCTATCAAATTGTTCGGCATTAGCCTATTTTGAGGAAATAACTAATTTTAGAGGCAACGACATAATTTTGGATAAGAACAACTGGTAGGAAAAGAAACATGTGCGAGGAAAAGCAACATGCAAGGCGCGCAAGCAGTTAGACCTAACCATGTTAGGGTTAGGGTTTTGGTAGAGATTGTAACAACTAATAAGCTTGTAAAATAGTATAAATAAGAACATAAGAGGTCTAGATCGAGGATGATGTTGTTTTTATTGTTGGTCTGAAGTTCCTAGTTCAGTTCAGTTCAACTATTGTAGTTTTGATAATTTTGTAAGTTGTTGAGATGTAGAAGAGTCAAGTAGGTCAGATATTGAGGGTTAGATAATAGGCTGAGGAGCCTGGTGTGATCTAGTTCACCTCATAGAAGATATTAAACCTATTTATGCCTGTAAAGAGAAAGATGTAATGTATGCAACACTATACTTTGTATTAGACCTAATAAAATAGAAGAGAAGCCAAATCTTTGTGGACGTAGCCCAGGAGGAGGTGAACCACGATAAAACCTATGTTATGTGTGTTTTTTAGTGCATGTTTACTTTGTTAGCGATTGATATTATTTACCTTCTGTCAATGAGTGATTTATGAATGGATGGATAAATGGTTAAGCTATATCTATTAGAATGCATGCATGGGATTAAAAGATGAATGAATCCTAGGAATAATAGATTGAATAATCATTTTAAGGCTTGAGAAGATAAAATACAATCCCAAATACCCACTCATTCCTATATTGCAGTAATATTCACATTGTAGTCACCCATAGAACTGTCTCAGGTGAGACTGCGTAGTTCACTATGTGCATTGTGTTTCCTTCTAGTTTACCAGGAGGGTCAATAGTTTTAGAGGGTTTTGTTGGAAACCTGTTTAGATATGAACCTGGGTCATCCCAATAATCAAAAGAAAGAGACTAAACCCAAAAAGTGGTTCTGTTTCCAACTGGAACTGCATGGGATTGAGTAGATGAGATCCGTAGAAGAAGCATGCAAAGAATAAGGGATAAAAGGGAATGTTCAGACCATGGAATCCAATGAAGGCAGAGATCGAAATATGGTTCAAGACAAAGGAAATTGAGTTTGCGTAGAAAGATAACAGAAACCCTAAGTTAACATCACACAAATATCTTGACAAATATGTGTTTAATGACTTGCATGAGGTATTTTTCTGTGATTTCCCGCATTTATTGTAGGTGTGGATATTGAGGTTAAAAGACAACCACCCTACAAATTGAATCCAACAGATGGAGTGGAATCTTATGGATATCATGCAGTTACAACAAGTTAACAAAACATTTATGCACAGAGTGGATTTCTGGTTAGACAATATTGTTGCAGGTCAGTATATACCACGAAGTATTATAGCGTAGCAGAGCAGGATTTTCTAAGGACCTATAGGTAGGTATATTAGATCATTGTATACTTCAATCAATATTTTATTATATAACAATGATGTGATGACCATGGAATCAAACAACTAAACCTCCCTGCGTGCATGGGGGAAGTGGGAAGCACTGAGAAGAGGTGGAAAAATGAAGGAAAAAATGGATAAGGGAAAGAAGAAGGAGGACATGGACCCAATCATGATGGAGGAAGACTAGATAAAGAAGATAATGGAAACAATTGGAAAGATGCACAATGGAGTACCCTACCAATATAAGATGAATAACAAGAAGAGATCCATAGCTAATAGAGAGGGCTTGACAAGTGATGAGGAAGGGGTAGAGGATCTCCGGGTTGTGGAGAAGATTGAGGAAATCTTGCGTGCAACATATGAAAGGAAGACAGATAGTCCAAGGAAAAGAACAGAAGGTAGAACTCCAATCCAGGTTAGTGTCAGTGTGGAACCCATAACCCCATGTGTGACTAGTACACCACAAAGAACACCACCATTTAGACAATCGAATTTTAGTGGAAGAAAGATTGCAGGAAACACATCTAAACAAAGGGAAGAAACTAGAGGAGCTAATTCAGGAATTAACAATTAAGTATCTACACCACATGGAGGTAATAGGTCAACAAATTTTAAAATTCCAAGACACGATCCCATCATCAGTTTACCAAAATTTTGGGGAGAGACATCAAAGGACCCTGAAAAACACTTGTTCATGTACGAGAAGATATGGGAAGCAAAGTAGATCACATATGAGGATACAAAAATTGCACAATTATCCATCACGCTAAGAGACCACACACTACATTGGTACATGATCCTAGTTGTAAACATTCCACTAGGAGTGACAACAACTATTGCAGATGTGAAGAAACTATTGATAAATGAATTTCAAAATCCTAGCGCAGAAGATTAGTACATGAATGAAATGATCGAAATCAGGCAGAAACCGGGTGATTCTGTTTGGGAGATTAATCAGAGGTTTAAGCGTCTCAAGGATAAGTTGAAGTATGTTATGAATGACATGAAACATAGGAACTTATTTGTGAACTCATTGTTACCACATTTGAAATACCCTTTAATACAAAAAAAGTTTCAAACTCGGGCATAGGATCTACAGGAACCCTTAAAACAGGAAGAGAACCAATATCAGAAGACAAATCCAAATATAGAGAATATGAAGGAGGATCTGAAGAACCTCACATTTCAACTTAACCAGAATAAGGGAAAAGAGAAAAGAAAATTTGTTTGGTGTACGACATGCAAGATAGACCACAAGAATGAATGTCAAACTTTCGCGCAGTATATGGAAACAAGAGTACCAAACCCTTTTCCAATAGGAGGAATGTGGTGCAAGATTTGTAAAATGCATGGGCATGATCCATATCATTGTCCTATGATGCAGAAGTATCAAACAGTACCCAAGATTTCACAATGCAATTTTTGCAAGTCAGTTGGTCATGATGATAAATATTGTAGGACAATAAAGTTGGTGAGGTAAAGAACTTCAGAAACTTATAAGGTGCAAGAAAAAATGATGACATGGAAAGCTACACCATAGTTCAACCAGGTACCACATCCATATAATAATGTGAAACAATAGTATAACACTACGTAACCTCAATACAAGGCGCAACCATAGTATAACCAAGTGCAGTATAATCATGTACCTCAATACAATGCACCGCTAGGAGATCGACCTGAATACAGAGGTGGAGGAAAAGGTAGAGGAGGATTTGGATGAGGCAGAGGGTTGGTAGTGTGCCAAAAATTCCAACATCCAGGACATTATGCAAGGGAATGTCCACTCCCACCAGTGACATGCATGTACTTCCATGCAACAGACCATGATATAGAGGAATGTCCAACACTTTTGGGAAAGAACCAAGAAAAGAGGAACTAGAAAAACCAGATTGTTTAGTGGATTTCTATAGAATCCAGATATGATGGAAGAAATATCAACATATTCACGTAAGGAGGAGCTAAGACAAGAACTAACACAGTAAGACAAGACCTAGCGCAACACCAATGGGTGAAGAAAAATACTGAACGACAGAAGCAATTTGATGTGTGGAAATAAAAGGAAACATTCAAGGAGGTAAGAAAAGAGTTTCTCAAGCAAAATGTTGCATCTACGTCAGTTGTGCAGTAAAATCAGAACTCTCCTATGTATGAGATGCCTTCCTCAATGGACTATACCAGTGAAGCACAACCCCTAGAGAAAGTAAGTAACATAAAAGGTTTTTTGAAATCTTGTATTAGACTATTGAATGACCCATCATCTATCAATATCTTGAAAAATATGTTAGAAAGATGTAATATAGAGGAAAAAGGAAAATTAGAG
>ML805737.1:36305-49024 GCA_009831015.1 Picea engelmannii
TTGTTTCTTTTTATTATCAATAGCAATTTGGTGAATTTTGTTCGACTGTGTTTCAACAGATCTCTCTTAAATTTGCATTTAATGTTGTCTGTCAGTGAGGTTTTTCTTACTTGTGGGTGTAATGTTCCTGACTTGGCTAGTCTCGGAAACACTGCTAATGTGTGTGTAGGATTAATCATTTACAACATATAAATGATCATACAAATAACAAATGTGACAAAGGACTGCAAAGTTTATATTATGATATCTTTGCGGAGTACAAAGGCCGAATGCGGCTAAATAAAATGAATCACTCGGCTAGATCAAAAGACAAAAGGATCTTAGCCAGAATACAGTAAGAAAACTAAATGATAATACCCGATAATAGATGAGCACTGCGAGATCAATGGATGAGATGGAACTATGGCAGCTCGTATGGTAACTGCTGGAAGTCTGGAAAGTTTTCCCTGGCAGCTATACCTCTCAGAATGGCCTGGAAACTATCCCAAATGGTGCGCCCTGCTCTAGTTCTCAGTCCTGGTAACTGTCAGACCCCTCTGCTGATGGGTTTGGACCCCGGATGGATCCCCCTAGGGGAATGCGCCCCTCTCTCATTGGAAAAATGCGCCCTAGCGATTCCATTGTCGGAATCTTGTGAGATGTGTCTCAAAATGACCGCCTTGGTCTACTGGGAAATGGGTCGGAAGGGTTTCCCTGAATATGGCCCGATGCTCGCTCGGGAACCCTGAATGTATCCGCCAAAAGTGTCGCATTTCCAAGTCTGGAAAATGCGTCCCAGATGATTCCTCCGTCGGAATCTGGTGGGAACCAGAAAAAAGATGCACCTTGCCTTCCTCTCAAATGGGTCGCATGGAAATCTTGGAATTCTCCCTGGATGGGACAAATTGATTCCCTGAACCTCCTTAGGAGATGTGCCCTCACCCTGGATAAGTGTGCCCTTGCTACTGGACCCTGCATAACTACTGCTAAAGAATGATAGAAGACCTGTGTGATCTTCCCGGTGACTAGGGTGTGTCTCTCAACACCAAAATCAGCCAACTGGTGTCTTCCTCCTGGAATCCACTGAACTATGTCTCCTGAGATGTGCCTCTCTCCTCAATGACAAGTCATAATCTGCATAATGATGAATTAGGTCACTGACTCTTCTCTTATAGCTTTCCAAAACCCTAATTCACTGCTAAAACCCTAATTCGTCGTTGAACTTTTCCCTCCAAGTGACTTTTACTTTATTTTATTATTCCTTGATTAAATCACTTAATTAATTAATTAATTAATCATTTTACCTCTAAAAAGTGATTTATTAATCCTTATGGCTTCTCTGTCCACTGAAAGTCACTTCTCATCATCTTATCGTGTAGTGTTCTTCTTCCCGATTCCGATGAGCTATTACACTAAGAGGTTTCTCCAAGTAATATGCCCATTATGACCTTCTTAGTGAAATTAATTAAGATATGACCCATAATAACTCAAAATTATGAAAATCGTCGTAACACAAATAACCCAAAAGCAAGTTGTGTGGAATGGATCTTGATTATGAACGATGCAAGTCAGGCCCAATAAAACCCCTCAATATCTCTCGAACTCTCTTTCACCCCTATCTGGATACTCTGGTAGGCATAGCACTCTATAAAGTTATAATGTCCCAAAATGGGGACATTATAGTCCTCCCTGCCAGAATATTGCTTGTCCTCAAGTAATAACTGAATCCAACTACATATGATACCAGGGTCCCATATCCACCTGTGTGACACAAGGTAGACTCCCCTCAATATGTGGTATCTCCAGGTGCTCACCATGCATGACACCCACATGCTCCTGATGAGTAGAATGATCAATGGACGAGGAATCTCAGTCAACTCCCTGAGTAACCACTCTACTCGAAACTCAAATCCATCAAACGCTGAACTACCAAGCACTCTAATCCCTGAATCCCATATCAGAATGTCAACTACAATGCCCTATGGAGTATAGTTATGTAACATATCAACACCATTATTCTCCTGCAAATAACACATGGCCTCAACCCGAAATGGGTCTATCCTACCAAACCATACCAAACTCAACACGACCCCCACCGACTGAACATGTTGCTGCGATAGTGAGGTACTACAAGACCTCAACGAATCACCAGTCAGTGACGTGCTCTCCCCAATACTAAAACTCAATGGAAAATCAAAGTGACTCCCCCTTGCAAACGTCTGCTCTTCTCCATCAATCAATGAAATGTCTGGTCCTGTAATCCCAGGGTCCCATGCTAGTCTCTGACAAGGACCATCATGTCGACGTTGCTCTACTCTGATCATGACTGTCTACTCAAAGTATCCATACTGGACCCTCCACTCCCGGATCCTCATAAGAATAAACAAACTATTGACCAAATGGACTCCTGGATCCCATGTCAAATTTGGAAGTTCATCACTTCCAGTCCCCACTAACTGGTGGTGTGCCCTACTGGTAACTGTCGAAATCAATCCACCCTCATCCCAATGAGATTATGAATATGTAGCAACCTCTGAGATATCCTCTGTCCCATGGCCTAGGATACTCCCCATCACGCCCATGGCCTCAACTGCCCGCCCCTAATGATCCACCCCTATCTTGATGAATTCAATCAAGACACTCATGTCAAGTGGTCTCAGTCTACCAACTCTCCATGTCCCCTACCACTTTCTAGCTGCCCCTATGTTGTTGCCAATGATGAAAGTATCGGGAAAGGCTATAATAAATATCTGCAACCAACTATAGGACTGAAAAGTATCATATGCTTTGGTCAATCCAAAGGACTTAACAAAAAGCTCGTCCATTGGCACCCATGGTAAATAATTGCCTGTGCTCATCACTGAACACCAACCATTGGGTACAACGGTAGGTACCTCCACCAACTGCGGGTCAATCATTCTTCATCCATCATCACTCATGCAATTGTTGCTACGGTGAAGGTGATCTCCCATATGTGTATATTGTTGCAAGGGAGAGGAATCTCCATCCTCTACTAAGTACATATCCTCCTTGCAATCTAGCGCATCCCCCTGAATCCCATTGTACAATTCTGTATGTCTCTATGAACTACCACTCAGCACTGTGTGCCCCTGCATACTCATGTGATCTCTTATATACACCTGCAACATCCTGGATTCTGGGTGTACTACGGGGTCATCCTCTACATGAAGGTCAACCAATCCTGGAACACACATGGAAGTGTCCTCATAACTTCCCCTGGCTCTAGAATCCCCATGTGTACATGTGTGCTCAACTGTCTCAACACCCCTCGTGAAGGGTGGTCCCTGTGACCTATGGACATCCTCATATATCTTTGGATCATATCTCTCCATACTCATCAATGATCCTGGGCACTCCTAATGTTGCTCCCTCAACTGGTGCTCCACTACTAAACCACCAACATCCTCTCGCAATGTCGTTGAGGGATATATCTGACTCTCTGCTGAAATAGATGTAGTGGATCTCTGTCTAATTTCCTCAAGGAGCTCCTCTGATCTGGACTCTGATTCTTGAAGGGTTGTCTGTGTTCCTTCTGAGAATCTTTGTGTGCTCATGAACTCATGAGTGATTCGGTCCACCTCAACCTCTTGCTCCCTCAGTGCCCTGTGATACATCTCGCCAACCTCCAATAGGTAATCCCTATCCCTCAACAATTGTTGGTAGTTGGCCCTCATCACAATCACTCTCTCCCTTAAGTGTATGGAAGTCATCAATGACAAGTCTCCCATATGAACTATCATGTGCCATCGATGCTCTCCAACAATAACCTGCCACCAATGCATGTGTATCATCAATGCATATAATGGTTGTCATGATCATGTCCTCATTGACTCTCGACTGTCCTGCCAAGTATCGTGACTCCTAGTCACAATCTCGTTGAGGTGCTACCTCATGCCTCTCACTGCTAGTGTCAACAATGGAATCCCCAACAACACACTCCTCAGAATATAAGGCATTGAATAGTCTCCTGTGCTACTAAGTCCTCCTGTATGCCACTGCATGCCATCACTAACTGCGGCCCCTATCTAAACTGCACCATATCCTATATGGGCAGTTGTATTCTCCTGTGCACTCACCCTACTAATATCATCTGTGCCTGAATCTCATAAAGATGTGTCCAGACACGTTCTATGGTCATTCCGACCAATAAGGAGTGCATCCTCATCACTGTAGATCGATCCCGGGAGTGAGTGTCCCAACAAGCTGTCGGTTTCCACAACCTGGTCCATCAATGGAATCTCCAAGAGTGGTGATTCACTCTCCTCATACTGATAGGTATGTGGAAGGTCAACTATCTCCAAGACATACCTCTCCTCCCGGGTCTACAGATCCATATGTTCCTTGTGTACAATCGCTACACAAGGCTCCTCTACCATATTAGGAATGCCATTGATATACTCATGTGTCGTGGCTAGCATAGGTGACTGAGAAGATGAAAATCGTGGCTCACTCATTATAGGAAGCTCATCATTCTCCATACATGACTTCCTGGAAGCCATGTCTACACCCACCAGTAGGTCATCCAACCTCCTAATCTCATCATGTCCAAGTGCCAACACATATAAATCCTCACAAGTGTCACCACTATGCTGAAGTGTTGAATCCTCAACATTAGCTGATGGGGAAGATGAAGGATATGCACTATCATCTTGTCCATACAACTATCCCTCAGATGTGCAATAGTCACTAGCCTTATCAGACTGCTCCAAATAGGCATCTATGGTTGCATTCACATGCATCTCCTCATCCTCGCTGTCATAGTGCACCTCAACAATGTGCACCTTCCCTTTACCCCTACATATGTGATTTGGCTTCCAAGGCACTTTGCAACTGTAGCAATGCTCCCTGCATCTAATGGGCGTAGGCTCCATCTATGCTCCTGTCAATCCACTCGCTGGTAATGATGTATCTAGATCCTTATCTAATTTTCCCCTTAGGTTGGCAGGAAAACTAGCTCTAATACCACTGTGATGTTCCTGACTTGGCTAGTCTAGGAAATGATGCTAATGTGTGTGTAGGATTAATCATTTACAACATATAAATGATCATACAAATAACAAATGTGACAAAGGACTGCAAAGTTTATATTATGATATCTTTGCGAAGTACAAAGGTTGAATGTGGCTAAATAAAATGAATCACTCGACTAGATCAAAAGACAAAAGGATCTTAGCCAGAATACAGTAAGAAAACTAAATGATAATACCTGATAATAGATGAGCATTGTGGGATCAATGGATGAGCTGGAACTATGGCAACTCATATGGTAACTGCTGGAAGTATGGAAAGTTTTCCCTGGCGGCTATACCTCTCAGAATGGCCTAGAAACCATCCCAAATAGTGTGCCCTACTCTAGTTCTCAGTCCTGGTAACTGTCAGACCCCTCTGTTGATGGGTTTGGACCCCGGATGGATCCCCCTAGGGGAATGCACCCCTCTCTCTCTGGAAAAATGTGCCCTAGTGATTCCACCATCAGAATCGACTGAGATGTGTCTCAAAATGACCGCCTTGGTCTAATGGGAAATGGGTCAGAAGGGTTTCCCTGAATATGGCCCAATGCTGGCTCGAGAACCCTGAATGTATCTGCCAAAAGTGTCACACTTCCAATTCTGGAAAATGCACCCCAGATGATTCCTCTATCGGAATCTGGTGAGGAACCAGGAAAAAGATGCACCTTGCCTTCCTCTCAAATGGGTTGGAGGGAAATCTTGGAATTCTCCCTGGATGGGACAAATTGATTCCCTGAACCTCCTCAAGAGTTGTGCCCTCACCCTGGATAAGTGTGCCCTTGCTGTTGGACCCTGCGTGACTATTGTTGAAGAATGATGGAATACCTATGTGATCTTCCCAGTGACTAAGGTGTGTCTCTCAACACCGAAATCAACCAACTGGTGTCTTCCTCCTGGAATCCATTGAACTATCTCTCCTAAGATGCACCTCTCTCCTCAATGACAAGTCATAATCTGCATAATGATGAATTAGGTCGCTGACTCTTCTCTTATAGCTTTCCAAAACCCTAATTCAATGTTGAAACCCTAATTCGTCGTTGACCTTTTCCCTCCAAGTGACTTTTACTTTATTTTATTATTCCTTGATTAAATTACTTACTTAATTAATTAATTAATTAATCATTTTACCTGTAAAAAGTGATTTATCCATCCTTATGGCTTCTCCGTCCACTGAAAGTCACTTCTCATCATCTTATCGTGTAGTGCTCTTCTTCCCGATTCCGATGAGCTATTACACTAAGAGGTTTCTCCAATTAATATGCCCATTATGACCTTCTTAGTGAAATTAATTAAGATATGACCCATAATAACTCAAAATTATGAAAATTGTCGGAATCCAACGAACCAAAAACCAAGCTGTGCGGAATGGATCTTGATTATAAACGATGCAAGTAGGGCCCAATAAAACCCCTCAATATCTCTCGAACTCTCTGTCACCCCTATCTGGATACTCTGGTAGGCATAGCACTCTCTAAAGTTATAATGTCCCAAAATGGGGACATTACAGTGGGTAACATAAGTTATATCTATATAAAAGGATTCAATTACCAAATCTATTAGTTCTCCTAATCAGGATAGGTTTGTGTCTTTTCTTAGAATTATCTTTGGTTTGATTGTTGTGTTGTTTGCTCGGTTTTGAATGTAAATAATTTATAATAAGGTTGATTCAAAATTCTTTGATCATTTGAATTTGTCTTTCATTAATTACATTTAAAATCATTTATTTCAGTTTGATTATAGTTTGTAGCATGTGTTTTTATATTTAGCTTGTATTTTAAATTCATTTTTTCCTTATATTTAGTTCCATGAAATATTGGAAATTTTTGTTCAACAAGGTTTCTCGAAATCTTGTAACCTTGCATAATTCGTAAAACTTGTAAATTTTCAGTATAAAGTGTTTGTTGATTTGACTTAGTAATAATTGTAAATATTAGGAATCTGTTAATCAGATAGGAACATATAAGAAAACCTTCCATATCTCCTTCTTTTTATATGGGAGATCACCTTATTGGCTAATAGATCCACTAAACCCGTCAGGGACAACCATTCCAAATGGATAGGGTTCTGCATTAAGGACTTCAAGACGGGTTGTTTCCTCTTAGTTAACGAGTGGTCACTTTCTCCCGTCTACAACCTGACAAATTGCTCATTTTTCCTGCTTTTGCACACACTCCTCAACCTTAGTTATTCAACATGACTATCCAACACATATCATGAGCCACATGAAGACACATTTTGATGCTCCATTCATGCATCCCATGAGCCACATGTAGAGACTCCCATGCATGCATATCAAGAGCCAAAGAGGGGGCCACACACATCATTTTCATTTCTGACATTTTATGAGAAAAATTTGTAGAAACAAGTTAGATATTTGAATTCCTCTCAGAAAAATACCCAATTTCAAAAAAAAAACCCATCCAAAATAGAGTCCGAGAAGTGAAGTTATGAGCATTTTAAAATTAACAAAATTTCAACATTTTTCTAGAAATGGCTACGTGATTTTCAAAGTTTCATCCAAACTTCACATGTATTTGGATCTTCTTCTTTACAATAAGAGAAGGTGGATATATGTGGACATCTCACTGGTGCATCTACTTCATCATATCTGTACATACATCTATTTCTTCAACAAAATCTTCACCAAGCATAAGCTTGTACATTTTCAAGGTCTCCTTGGAGTGAAGGACATAGTTGCCTAGCAAATGCCCTTTTTTTATCATCTTTTGATGCATTGTACTTTGAGGGGGGTCCCATGAGGTTTTCCCTCTTTCCTTTCTTTTTTAGTGTTTCATTCTTAGATGCATTTTGCAATGGGTACCTAACATGGCCTCTGTTGTTGGGACCCATTCATCATGTACACCCTAGTAGTGTTCAGGGGCGGTGTTGGAGATATTGCACACTAACCTAGAATTATTTTCCTAATTTTTATAGTCCAATGTTGAAAACGCTTCCTTAGATGAGAATATTCTCTCTAGAGAATATTCCCCTACAAAATAGGGTGCTCCTCTTTAGTTCAAAGTCAACTACACTTAGTTAGACTAGTGTAAGTCACTAATGCATGGAAACCTCGATTTTATCACCAACTGTTGCATGTGTTTCTCTCACTTCCACACGTGTAACTCAATTAACTAATGATTGTATGGATCAATTAACTAGGAATAGGTGGCAGTTCACTCTAGTGTTTATCAAGGAGTGTCTAGATCTCTCTAGATCACTACTATGGCGCATTAGTTACTCATGTAGCCTATATCTATTGTAAATTATTCACCTTTTGTGTGTGGAATATAGTTAATAGAAATTCTTTCATTCTTTCCTCCATTTTTTTCTCTTCTCTTCACACCATTTGCAAGTTATGGGCGTTTGATTATTAGCTAGATCTTTTTTGCAGGTGTCTTAAAAACTCTACAGTTTTTATTAACATTACTGGGAAGTTGGGTTGCTTCATGTCAACAGGTGCATGGTTCAAATAATCCTGGGTGAGGCACCAACCCTTCACATCATCCTGCCCAAGGCATGACCAACTGAAGTGCATTATTGATTGTTTGATGTTGAATAGGGTGCCCATTTAATATCCTCTAACTGAATAATCTAGGAGATTAAACAATAGTTAAGGTCCCAAATTTTTAATAGTTCTCTTGGGCTTAGTGAAGACACCAACTTAACCTAGTGATCTACCTCTTCATTCAACTGATGTTTGATGTGAAAGAATGAGACATTTTCAAATTGGAAAAGACCACATTTAATTCCGAAAATGATAATTTTAAACTTATTCTCCATTGCACTAGATTGAGCAATCATTGCTTTAATAATTAACATAGAGCATTAAAAGACCATTAAGGATATGACACCTTCTTCCTTAGGAATCAAAAGACCATACCATAGTGAGTAGGCCTCTACAATATTGTTGAAACATTTCCAAAACCCTAGGTGTAATGGGAATTATTATTACAAATTAATCACTTTGTTTAATATTTATTTATAAGTATAAATTATGAAATGAAATGATTGGAAAATAAAAATTAATTTAATTAATTTTGTAAAAATACTTTTTAAATAACTAAATAAAATTATTAAAAAATAAAAAATCAATTTAATTAATTTTGTAAAAATACATTTATTTATTTATTGTTAAATATAAACTTGATAGAAAATGATAGGTTTTGTCACCTCGAATTAAAAAAGAGAAGAAACACAAGTTCATAATCAAATAAATTATACAAAATTACTGAGACGCGGATTTTTGGTTTGGTTTCCATATCCATAGGGTTCGAAACTAAAATTTTAAGACTCTCACTGAACTAAACTGGACTTTCACGACTTAAGTTTCCTAGACGAGGAGCAGTAATGTTTAAAGAGGAAAATGAATCCAGTCTTCTTGTTTCGTCATCCCCTTAAGGGTTCAGGTTTTTAACCCATTGTTGGAGTGAAACCCATCTAAAATAAATATAGAGAAATTTTTCATTCTATTCTATCTACTATCTCCGGATGGTTGTGATCTTCGTTGTTAAAAAAGTTAATCAATAAAAAATTGCAGTGCAACTTGTCTTTTGTAAGCCATTACCTATTGAACCATATTTTGAAATGCCTTTCAAACAATAGTTTGAACCTATCGAACCATAGTTTTAATGCATGGTTGTAAAGACAACTCTAATTCATTTTTAAAGAATACATTCAACAAGAAAAAATAAGGAATATAATTATCCAAATAGGTAAAATAAGGTCAAAACCACATCTACTTTGTTCATGTTTCGCATTTGCAATTTTAACAAGTGATTTCAGATCTAGTTAGAGTTGGTTGGAGGAGTTTCAAATTATCGAAAGAGCCGAAGAAAGTTGCTACGACATACTACTCACACTCTAGCTATGTACTACAGTGGATAAATATTTAAAAATTTCCACACTCCAAGTGTATTGTAAGGTGCAGACTCTCCTCACTCCAGTAGTAGCGTGAGGTGCGGAAACTCACTTTAATATAAAAGTCACGATCTCCTTTCAAAATTCTCATATGGTGTTTTGACGTTTGAAATGATTAAAAGTATTTTTTTATATTATATGCATAATAAGTGAACAAGTCATGTGAGGGTGAAGGTGATTAAAGTAAAAAAGTTTTATGGAGTAAAAGGATTAAAGTAAAAGGTAAAAGGGTGGAGGAATTAAAGTAAAATGGAATTTTTTTATTAAAAGATGAATTTTTTTTTTTAAAGATTTTTTATTAATTTTTTTTTTTTATTAAACCTTGTGAAGTTATTCCTTCACATTTTTTTTAAAGCCTTGGTTATTATAAACAATGATTTGGGTATTAGGAGATTTTTTGTGTTAATGGCTAAGATGCAGAGTTTGAAGTTTAAAGTTGAAAAGTTAAGTGGTAAAAACAACTTTGAGCTTTGGAAGCTTAAGATGTGGGATTTATTGGTGCAATAAGGGTTGCAAAAAGCACTGGTAGGCAAGTCCAAGAAACCAACAGCCATGACGGAATGGGAATGGGAAGATCTGGATGCGAAAGCTCTTAGTACCATTCGTTTATGTATGCCGGATGAGGTTCTGTTTAATATCGTAGGAGAGGATACAACATCAGGCTTATGGAACAAGTTGGAAAGTCTATATATGACGAAGTCGTTCACGAGAAGAATCTACTTGAAGAGACAGTTGTACAGTTTGCAGATGAAAGAAGGTACAAAATTCGTTGACCATTTAAATACCTTCAATACCCTTATAGTTCAATTGACTAGTATGGAAGTTAAATTCGAAGATGAGGATAAGGCCATTACACTATTGTGTTTGTTGCGTGAGTCTTCGGATAATCTAGTCACCTCTATTAGCTTTAGCTCAACAAAAGTTTTAGATTATGAATCTGTTGTGGGAACTTTGTTGGTTGAGGAGATGAGGAGAAAATCTAGTAAAGAAACCTCAACTTCAGAGGCGATGCTGATCAAAGGTCGAACCATAGAGAAGAATGAGAGAAGTTCTTTCCGATCTAAGTCAAGACATAGAAAGGGTAAAGCAAAATGTTGGTACTGTGGCAAAACAAGACATCTCAAGAAAGATTGTTGGAAGAGAAAGGAATATGAGGAAAACTCTATGAAGGAAGCAAATTTGGCTGTAACAAATTCAGGTATAATTGATCAAGTTTTATCTGTTTCTAGTAATTTAAAATATCAAGAAGAATGGAAGTTATATTCAAGTGCCTCCCACCACATGTGCTCACATAGAAATTGGTTCATTTCTTACCATTCTATTGATGAGGGTGTAGTGTTTATAGGAAATGGTATTCGCTGCAAAACTGTTGGGGTTGGCAGTATTAGAATTAGGATGTTTGATGGTATTGTTAGGGAATTAACAGATGTTAGATATGTACCTGATCTTAAATCAAATTTGATTTCATTAGGAGTGTTGGATTCTTGTGGATATAAGTATACATGTCAACGTGAAGCTCTCACATTGTCGAAAGGTAGTTTAGTAGTGATGGAGGTAACAAAGGTAGATAACCAAGTTATAAGCTGGAAGGGAGTACTGAAGTGGCATCTGAAGTGACATATGTATCTTCTTGTTTATGGAAGAAGCATCAAGGTCATAAGAGAAAGAAATAATTGCAGGTACTGGTAAGCAGTAAATCATTTCCAAACTTAAAATCTTTGTTTCCAAATTCTTGCTTGTTTTATATCTTTGCAAGTTATGATGGTGGTATAAAGGGATGTTGTGTGTGGGATCCTACTTCTCACAAGGTCATCATTGACAGAGATATAGTATGTATGGAACAACCAAAAGGGTTGATTCAAGATCGCAACGGTAAATTTGTTTGCATGCTAGAAAATTCATTGTATTGCCTACTGGTACCCAAGCAAATATACAAGAGGTTTGAATCCTTCATAGTGAATTAGAATTTTTCAAAGGGTAGGAATGACTATACGGTTTATAGTACATTCATAGTCTTGATGTTCTTTGTTGATGATATGCTCGATGCAAGCCTAAGCATGGATAAAATCAGTAAGAAAATGACTCAGGTGGACATGACAATTTAGACGAGGGATCAAGGAGCAGAATTATGGGCATGGAAGTACACAGAGATGGTAATGGTAAGCTATGGTTGGAGTTCAGTATGAACATTGTAAAACCAGTTTTTATCTCTCTTGCTTTCCATTATAAGTTTTCTTCAAGCATAGGGCCTGTCTATAAAAAAGAAAAGGTTATGTTTTGTGTAAGTTTAGTAGGAGGTCTGTTGTATGCGATGAAATGGTTAAGACCAGATGTTTCACATGCTAATGATGTTATCAGATACGTGACAAATTCAGGAGTTGCATTAAAATGGGTGCTTCAGCGTTTGAGAAGCACAAATGTCACCTATAATGGTTACACTGAGATAGTTTGTGATAATTGTAATGTATATTTTATAGGTGTTTTGGATAGAAGGAGATCTATCACCAAATATGTCTCACAACACAGTTGTGGAAGACATGTTGGAGGCGTAGTGACCCCTCAATAAATCCAAACTCGTGCAAGTCACACAGGCGAGATTGTTGGAGTTTCTTCAGACACACCTAGGATTTATTTTTCCTATGGTTTTTACTTGTTTATTAGTCATAATTAGTCATTATCCAGTCTCCTATATTTTAGGAGAGAATATTCCACCTGGAGAATATTCTCTTTCAGTTCACACTTCAGTTTGACTAGTTGAGTTGAGTTTAGATGTTGCATTGGGATCATCACCAT